>VZTH01003998.1:537547-574080 GCA_013397815.1 Aleadryas rufinucha
CCCAGCTCTGGGGCCCCCTGCATAAGAAGGAGGTGGAGCAGGTGGAGCAAGTCCAGAGGAGCCCACAAAGACGAGCAGAGGTCTGGAGCACCTCTGCTACAGGGATGGACTGAGAAGAGTTGGGGGTGTGGAGACTGAAGAAGAAAAGGCTCCAGGGAGATCTCAGACCAGCCTTCCAGTGCAAGGGGCTCCCAGAGTGGTGTAGAGGGACTTTGGGCTAAGCTGTTGATAAGACAAGGGGGAATGGCTTCCCGCTAACAGAGGGCAGGGTTAGATGGGATATTGGGAAGGAATTCCTCCCTGTGAGGTGGTGAGGCCCTGGCACAGGGTGCCCAGAGAAGCTGTGGCTGCCCCTGGATCCCTGGCAGTGTCCAAGGCCAGGTTGGACAGGGCTTGGAGCAACGTGGGACAGTGGAAGGTGTCCCTGCTCATGGCAGGGGGTGGGATGAGATGAGCTTTAAGTTGCCTTCCAACCCAAACCTATCTGTGATCCCATGATAACAGAGAGAGAAAAAAGAGATGGGAGAAGACAGAATTTTGAAATCAAATTCACACCAAAGAAACTGCAAAATCTCATACACTGACTCTCTCCCCATTAGCTTTTACATAGCAAGCTTGAAACTAGTCAAGCTGGTAAGCAGGGAAAAACTTAAATACAAAACAAAGGAAGCTTGTTCAACACATGATTGGCCTGATATTACCCAATCTCTAAACAGTCCTATTTTTAGCTGCAAAATAATTTGTATACCAGCCATCTCTCTCCTCTTCAAGAAAGTTTTCTAATTACAGGTAAATGCCACAAGACAATATTTGAATTTAGTTTAATTTATAAATTACCTTGAAGCAGGTTTGTCTCTGGTGAATTTAAAACGTTATCTAAAATTTCATGTTTTATCCACAGCTGTCAAGTGAGCAATTTCTCTACCTTGAAATGTATATAAGGAAAAGTGCTAACCCTGAAGAGAAGGGAAAAAATTAATCAAAATCTCTATCCTCGAGAAAAAAAGAAATCTGGTGATACTCCCTTCCAGCATCCCATAAAATTGTGATAATTTACTGATCCAGACTGCACCCAGTGCCAAGCATATGGGGTGGATACCACTGATGTCACCATTCTGGAGTTCGCATAACGCCGTGCTTGGCATTGTGCAAGGTACAGAGAACAGCAGCTTCTCCCTGAGAGAGCTCAGCCTCCTCCCAGACAATGCCAGCCGTGGTGAGAGGAGAGGAGCTTGATTATCTCAGCTTTGCAGAGGCCCCCGAGCACAGAGCGTGAGCCGCCTGCACTCCTGCAGCCCGTGCCAAGGGAGGAACCTGCGTGTCTCAATCCCAGTTCAACACTTTGCCCACAGGTCAGAGCTCTCTCATCCTGGGGACTCCTGCCTGCAAACCCAGGCTGTTGGAGCCCATCTGCAGGATCTTCATTCCTCCTCTTCTCCACAGCCTTCACACAATTTCTAGTCTTTCCTTTTAATGTTAGCATTTTTAAATGAAACATTTGAAGCCTTTTGGGGACAAGGGATAAGGTGGTGGGTCCCTGCACCTACGAGGGCAGGCTGGCAATCCCACCTTGTGGAGCAAGGGCCTGGGGAATGCACAGCTGGGCCCATGCTCCCTGCTCTTACCTCTGTTAATCCCACTGACAATAATTTATGCCAGTAGAGTCAGACCCTTGGAAAATCTCAAGAGTAACTCACAAAAATTACTCTAGAAGTGCTTTAGGACTCCAGCTCTGTGTGCAGTGGTGTTACATAAACATAAGGATGGACATGAATGATTTAGTGACTGACCACGAGTGAGACAAGCTGTCTCATCAGCACAGAAGTAGTTTGGGGTTTAATGAAACCTTGAGAAGTAAATAAACATTTCCTATGGGTGTATCATGAAACACTTACTCCTAATATAAATTAACTTTCAAAAAAAGAAAAAGAAGTAAAAATTCTTATAAAGAGAAAAAAATAAAAATATTGCTGCAGACGATCATAATACTGATCATCTGCAAATTTTCCAGTCCCAAAATCTTTAAAAATCCACTAGATCTTTAGGAGCACATTTATCAGCCATCTTTTACCACAATAGAAATGAAGGCACAGTGCTGACAAAGTCTGACAGAGTGAATCAATGGCAGAAATAAGTATCAAAATCCCCTGATTCCTACTGCAAATATTGCTCCACATCAACATTATCAACTGCCTTATATATGTACTTTTACAACCAAGTCTTAGTCATAAAGTAACTCTATTTCATCTCTATAAACTTAGAATGAATAACCTTTTCTGTTATTTTAACTTTGTGGGATATTTCCTATTTCTTGGAGGTAGATGTCAATTCCTTGTGTTCAGCATAAGGATTCCTTGTGCTTTCCTCAACTTTTAACTTAATAGTGCTCACCAACAGACCATTTCACACACTCCAAAGCTCTGGGCACCACCCATTTCCCTGGTCTCTCCATCATTCCTGTTTTTCTTTCACATGAAACACGCAAGAGCATTTTACACTCCCTGCCCCAGCACTCCTGAGGTCAGGCACCTACAGCACAAAGCCTTCCTGAGACAAGGGCACCAGTTTTCCTCAGTTTCTAAGCCAAAAAGGGAACAAAGCCGAGCTAGCAATAGCTTAAGTCCAGCTGGATCTTCCTCCCAGATTTGCACTTTGTAGGAGATTTTGTGGTAAGGGGGCCGTTCTTTACTCCATGCCCACTTTGGGGTGGGTGGCTAATTGCAATATGCATGGAGAAATAATAAGCAGGACTTTTGCTAGCACAAGGACCTGATTCTGGACACCCACACAAACCATCTGAAATTCACTGGGTTTGGGGTGTTTTCTGTGGGTTTTGGGTTCTTTTTTCCATAAAACACTCAAAAAGGGAGATCTTTGATTTGATGGAGTAGAACTGTTTAGAAACCACAATACCCGGTGTTTCTTTTGTAGTATGTTCACATACAGTGCTTTAAAGTGCTAGAAAACACTTGATGTGCCTCAAGGACTAGAAAGCCTCTTCACTACAAATTCTCTGTATTGGAGAGGGCTGCTCTGTGCAGTGCATCCCATTATGGCTGGTGCATGAGTGAATGGACTACTGCTTTTCAGAAGTTTATCATTTAAATACTAAAACATAACCACTCTGTACAAACTCACTGCAGATGATGCAAAACATACAGATCAAATACAAATAAATATTCTATTCTATCAATGCCCATTCACAATTCAGATGAGGGAGACTCTCATATATTCCAACTTCAGTTTGACTGGCCTAAAAAATGCAATATTGAGATGAAACCAGGGGAGTCTCATGTGAGGGAGCAGCAGCATTCCCTGATATACAAGTTTTCTCCGCACACAAGAAATTGGCTACTATTACCTACAGTCAGGTGAGAAAAAATAATAGGGGAGAATATTAACTCAGGTAGTATAAACTCAATCATCTCAAAAGCTGTTGGATAGGACTTGGGACAAGCAAGAGAACCAAGACTTTGCTCCTGGCAGTGTTAGACAAAACAAATCTCGGCACCCATTTGCACTGAAGGTGCTTTTTGTTCACGATGATTCCCTTTGTGAGTGAGGGGAGCAGTGCTGGCAGGCTTCTCCCTGCAGTTTGCCCTCACATCCCTGCCAGGGCTTCTGTATCAGAGATGCTTCTCTGCTCTGTGGTGGCCTCTGCTTGGACATTTAACATTGCTCAAAGCAGCTGTTTGCTCCGTTTTCTGATGCTCAGCTGGAATGAAGACAGGAACTCCTCCACCACTTTCACATCCCAGATGCACCAGGACCGCACAGACCTTGCAAGAGCAGTTATCACTGCACGGAAATGGAAGGGGACAATGATGCATCACCGAGAAAACCACACCAACTGTTCCTTTCTGACTTGAATAGGTTTGAAGAAGTGGCTTATTTCTCCCCTGATTATCAGTCCTTCAGACAAATTTACAAAACACCCCAAAAGCCATCGTGGCAATGAATGCTGCTGCTGTCCTCAGTACAGCCACGCAAGGTTGGGGGCTTATTTTTCTCTCCAGCCTAAAGGCAAAAGCAATAAATTGATAAAGGAAATAAATGATTGTAATGGCTCCCATAGGCATCAGTGGCAGAGGACGATTTAACAAATGAAGTGGCCTCTTTGCTCCTTGGTATTCTCTCATTATTCCACTGTCTAAATTTTTTTTTTAAATTAGTATTTTCATTAAATAAAAATTCCTAGTGCATACTTTTAACACTGCTGATTTTAGATTTGAGTGATGATACTTCAATATGTTAGACCCATAAATGCAAATTGAAGCAATCACACAAACACGAGAGCTGTGTGAAAACAGAGCTGAAAGGTTTTTAATCCAAACAAACCCAGTCACTTGATTAAAGTTCTTGAGTAATTTGCCCTTTGTGATGTTTTGGGGGAATCTGCTGACATCCAGGATATAAATTCTCTTTTCTTTGGGGTACCATCTATTTCCGTACTTGCAATACAGTGGAAACATTTCCAAGCTCCCTGTAGCCTTGCCGGCTGTACTCAAGCTAACCTCACTTTGGGAGCCGTAGAGCCAGATTAGCACAGACTAATTTGGTTGCCCAGCCTATTTCTGTTGCCTCACAGCAGCCTGCCACTAAGCGTGCTGGAGAGGCTGTCACTGCTGTTCTGGCACGGTGTCCTCAGCAGACAAAGCAGCTGCACCTCAGCTCCAAACTCTGAGTGAGAAGCAAGACACTCCCTTCGTGTGTGGGTTGGTACAGTGGGACACAAACTGCTGTTCTGTCTGCAGGATTATGGATGCATATCCCATGGACCACAGCCAACTCAAGCTGAAAGAGCATTCCTACTCACACCCATCCATGGAGCATTCCTACTGACACCCATCCACAGAGCGTTCCTACTCACACCCATCCATGGAGCGTCCCTACTGACACCCACTCATCCATAGAGCGTTCCTACTGACACCCATCCATCNACATACCCATCCATGGAACATTCCTACTGACACCCATCCACGGAGCGTTCCTACACATACCCATCCATGGAACGTTCCTACTGACACCCCTCCGTGGAGCGTTCCCACTGACACCCCTCCACGGAGCGTTCCTACTGACACCCACCCATCCATGGAGCGTTCCTACTGACACCCCTCCACGGAGCGTTCCTACTGACAGCCATCCATTGGCTTTTGCTGGAGCCCTATGCCTGAACGGCTCCTGTAATTTCTGCCCTGAGAATCTGGGATCTGACTCACTTCTCACACGTTCCTGGTGATTAGTACACCTTGCCATTCCAAAACACTCAAGCCAGTGAAGAAAACGCAATAAATTCTTCCAAGTCATCTTTCAGTGCAAGGTGCCATTAATTCTAACTGTGTCTTGCAGACATATGTGTTCACATATTATCATATAAACATGTCACACAATGCAATACCATCCTAAATCACTTGGACTCTGGACATTAAGCTTTCTTTTTCTCCTTAAATCAAACACACCAAGAAACACTATGGGCTTATACTAGAGCAGGTTTTGCAAGACCACAAACTACTGACTTATTTTAAGTCAGTAATGATTTAAAGAGAGCTCAGATGTTCTGGGGGAAGCAATTAAAACAAATTGCAAACACAGCCACTGAGAGCCCATAATATTCCTACAGGGCCAGTCCTTTTCTTAAATCTTGCTTCCTGGAGGCTTCCAGTAGCCTCTTGAGTTAAAAATTGTGAAGTCCTTCCCATGTCCATGGAAGCCTCCATCTTTCCACCTTCCAGTGCAAAGTACAGGTTTGTTTTCTGCTCTATTCAAAAGTCACCCTGCCTGTGCAGTTCTGGGACCTCTGTCTGCCCATCTCTGTCCCATCCGTTCCCTGCAGGAATCCACCCTGCTGCCAGCTGAAAATGCCATATAGCTTTGGGGAAATACCAATTCCACCTCTTTCCCCACCCACCAACAGGGCCAGCATCTGAGAGAAGAACTAATTCTCAACAAGATCAAATTTGGATAAAAGAAATCTGGGGGGTTTTTAGGGTCTTTTGGCATAGCTGCCAAGTTGCAATAAAAACCAGGAGTCCTTTATGGTTGTATATAAAGCACAGAGCATACCTTCTGTCAAAAGAAAATTAGTGGGGACCACTTTCTAAATCAAACTTTTTTCTGTGTTGACAAACCTAGAGAACATACACGAGTGACTTGCAGGAATAGTTACACAGGTTTCAGAATTAACAATGCTCATAATTTTGCTTTTCTGGGTTTGTGTTTGTTTGTGGGTGTTCTTTGTGGGGTTTTTTGTTTTGGTTGGTTTTTTTTTTTGCTAACATTAATGCTAAAAGATTCTGTGATTGTCAAGAGTATTTAAAAATGTATTATTATTAATTATTTCCTGGAGAACTAGACATCACTTAATCCTTCTCTCTGGCTGGCAGTAGACAAAGCATTTAATGCTATATCTGGGACACTATCAAAACCAAGAAGAAGTCACCCAGCACTGCTTTCATACCACGTAGATGATGTTGCAAATCTATTATTTACTTAATCTGCTTATTTAAGCAATTTTGGGTCAGTTATAGAGGCAGCTACATCGATACCTTGGCTTTTAACTCTACTTTTGATTAAGAGCTTCTCTGTACGATATAAACAAGACAACCAAACAAATGGTTGCTTCAAGATATAGATGGTAACAAGAAGAAATGAGATCTGGTCCCTTTTCAGTCTTAGGTCAAAGCAAGAGCTTAGTCCCCCATTATTGTGGATTTTTGTCAACAGTAAGACCACATTATGAATTTTTTGCTGGTACAATTTTTTGCTGCTACAAATCTTTGAGAAGTAGTAAATAGCAGAGGCAGGTTACTTTTATTCTTGCAGAGAGATGTGAATCACTTGCAGCCTAAAAAATGCATTTTAATACAGCCAAATGCAACATCATACAACTGGGAACACAGTGAGTCTCCTAAATCTACAAACAAATCTGCAAAGTAAATCTACAGGCTGAGAAAGCCTGTCTGGGGAAAGCAGCAACACAAGAAGATTTAAAGGTCACTCTTTAGAAAGTTTTGCAATTTTTGTGACAAATAGTTTATTTGCTGAAAAATACACCTAACTGCACTTTAGGGAAGGCAAAATTTGTTAGGTAATTAAGGTGAAATTTGAAATAGCACTCAAAGGTGAAAATTCAGATTTTTGCTCTCCTGAATATTACTTTTCTGCAATTTAACCCCAAAATGTGTGCATGCCATGTGTGTGGTGATATACATACATTTAACAACACCTGAGTGCCACACTGAGTATGCTTCAGTTCTCAGTGAGCATTCATTGGGGCAGAGGTTGGAAGGACACTGAACCCTCTTCCCCAGCAGGACTCACCAAGACAAGCTGCTTCCTGAGGTGCTTTGGAAATGGGACTCAAGAGTTCTCACAGAGCTCCTCCTCTTCCTTTTCAGCAATTTCCTGGGCATGCAAATGCTGGGGTTTTTTCAGTGGCCTTAAATAATCTGTTTGTTCACATCTGACTTCCCTGATATCACCCTTATATTGTCCCAAAGGAATAACTGAGTGCAAGATTCACTGTTACACTCTCTGCCCCTTCAAATGAGGCACAGTTTCCAACCCACTCCAAAGCTCCAGCAACAGTCAGGAATTGTTAGTGTTTGACGATCTTTTGTTTCAAGACCTCCATCTCTTGTACTTTGAAAATGAAATTCCTTTGCCTGCAAGGCCCCCAGAATCTGACGGCTGACTTCTCGAACTTTCCTGAACTGCAACAGCAAAGAAAGTAAATCTATCAGCTCTGCCTCTTACAGTAATAGCATTTGCTAAGGGAGGGATAAAGAAAAAAAAGCAAGCAGTGCTGGCAATGTCTCCTAAAACTACTGTCCTCACCTTTTTTTTTTCCTCCATTAGCTGAATTAAATCTTATCTATTTACAGACTCTATTGAGCAGATCTGTTGAAGTACTGGTATATCTTGCTTGGATTCAGCAACTCCAGATGTCAGAAAGATTAGAGAAGGAAAAGCACTTTAGCAGCTGCATCAATTGTGGGAGGTTTTTTTTTCAGAGAAAGAAATACCTGGCTTTGTTCTGCTTTGTCTTCTTCACACCATCTCTATGTAGCCCAAGCTGTGCTAATCCACTCCAAGAGAGGGGTAAAAAAAACAAACAGAGAGGAATAAGCCAGTAAGGAAAAGTAAATATTCTCAGAACATAGAATCCTGAGGCAATGAAGAGTTTTACCACCGAAGATCATTTCCTTCTAGGTTCAAAATTCATCTCCCCCTTTCCATTGCTGGTACAGAATAAGAACACGTATTTACGGACACCAAACACTTTTAAAAAATGTAAAATCTCTCTTCTCCTGACAGGTATTAGTCCTCTCTGTACCATAAGCCTAAGAGAAGCTCTTCTCTAGGAATTGTAACTGAAGTAGGTGAAGATTAAAGGGAGAAATATTCCCAGAGGTCCTAATGACACGTGGGAACATTTCTGTGGCCACATCTAACCAGCAGTACCTTTCTTTTCCCCTTCATTTGAGTGGCAGCATTGCACTCTCATATTAATGTTCCCTCAGAAAAGACTCTCCTTGTGTGCCAGGAATGATCAAATCTCCTTTCATCAAGTAAAATAACAGAGTAATAAGGAAATCACATTTTTTCAGCTAGAGATATCATTAGATCAAGAGAATATCCAAGCCATGAGACTCTCTGGTGTTTTTTCTTTCCCCTAAAGAGTTCAGCAGTATTTTACCTATTAAAGTCCTGACAAAAAAAAATAAAATAAAAGTTCAGTGAATATTGATACCTCTCAAAATAGTTACCTTAAATTAATACTAATTTACCTTAAGCTTTTTAATATTTACCTCAGATTGGAGAGACATACATATGCATGTGTTAAGAGTTGATACAGAAAAATTCATGCATCCAAAGGATTTAGGATTTGATGGAAGAAGAGGAAGGTTTCACTGTTCACAGAGCAGTTACTGAGTTTTCAAGACTAGTTAATGTTCAAGATTCAAATAGAAACACATCTTGGAGACCAGAGAAAAGGTTGGGAAGTCCAGAAAGAAAAAGCATCAAGGCATAATAAACAGAAGAATATAAGGTTTTATGTAAACCCACAGATTTCTATTATTAGGCCAATTTCAACCATCCTGTCCCATTCAGAGCATGTCTGAAAAGAGTTACCTTTAGTAACCAGAAAGGAAAGAGGCAACTCTTGAAGTCTAAAGCCTTCTAGAGAGCGTCCTTACAGCACAAAGAGTGTTAACACCTGACACACCGACAGTGAGTTGCACTCCTGTATCTGGGAAAAGGATGATTGCTTTTAACATAAGGCAAGAGGTCACCAAAGTTTCGAGTACCTACAGTTTGTGAAATACCAGCAGTTTTCTCTTTCAGGAACTGGGTTCATTGCTCTGAGTCCATCCAAGCATAGAAACAAGGATGCTCACACTGTCCTTAGCACCCCTCTCCTCTGCAGCAGCCAGGGCGTGCAGAGAGACAGAACAGTTCCAGCCCAGAGCTGAGCAACCTCTGTTAAGGCTGAGAGCATTTCTTGGCTCTTGCATGTATCTGTCCCATACCAAGCCTTCCCATAAAAGGATCTGCAGTTGTACAAATGTTTAGAACATGAATTCTCCAATCCAACTGAGCTAGGTACATTTCAGTTCAATTCCAGACCTATTCCTGTATCCAGCACTTACTGTTCTCCTGGTTAGCAAATTCAAGGAGAAGCTGATGCTGTGTAACAGACAGCAACAAATAAGAATATAGGTACTTCTTTTGGACTGGACTTGAGGCCCATCTATTTCAATAAGATGGCTCTTAACAGCCCTCAGCACTAAATACTTCAGGAGAAGCAGCAAAATCTGTATTAGGCAGATAGCAGATAATCCTCCCTCAGAGTGGATCTCTTCTAAATTCTCAGCAGAACCAGAGAAAAATCCCTGAACAGTGGAGTTTAAAATCCTCAGGGTTAAATAAAATGGTTTTCAGGAAGCTCATAGGTTGAAAATAAATTTTAAAAAATATTCACAAATATAAGAAATGTTTTTATTTAAAAATACATTTTTAAAATTTTTTAAAAAGGTGTTTTTTTTTTTAACATCAGATTATCTTGGGGGGTGGGGAAAGAGGAGGGAGAGGGAAAATACCTTTCTTCTCTACTGATTCATGAGATCTACTGCCGATTCTTTTATTGTACTGAGGGTAAGATAGAAAAATTACTGAAATTTCTTTCCTGTAGTTCTAGAGTTTCTGTGTGTGCTGCATTGCTGTGTTGAGTCTAAACATATCAAAGATGTTTGAATCATTAACATCATAGTCTAAGCCACTAGGAACTGTTGCACACCAAGCATAGAAGCACAAGTAGCCAACCCATTCATAAGCAGAAAAACTTTTTCTTCTCACACAGATGCAATCAAAATCTAGCAAGACAGCTAATTGTAACTTAATCTTGTCAATTCTATGTGCAAAACCCATTTTAGGTATGGCTGGAAAATGTGCAGAAGGAATAACAGCAGGGAATTTCTGGCCCCTTCTGGGNGCACTAAATACTTCAGGAGAAGCAGCAAAATCTGTATTAGGCAGATAGCAGATAATCCTCCCTCAGAGTGGATCTCTTCTAAATTCTCAGCAGAACCAGAGAAAAATCCCTGAACAGTGGAGTTTAAAATCCTCAGGGTTAAATAAAATGGTTTTCAGGAAGCTCATAGGTTGAAAATAAATTTTAAAAAATATTCACAAATATAAGAAATGTTTTTATTTAAAAATACATTTTTAAAATTTTTTAAAAAGGGTTTTTTTTTTAAATCAGATTATCTTGGGGGGTGGGGAAAGAGGAGGGAGAGGGAAAATACCTTTCTTCTCTACTGATTCATGAGATCTACTGCCGATTCTTTTATTGTACTGAGGGTAAGATAGAAAAATTACTGAAATTTCTTTCCTGTAGTTCTAGAGTTTCTGTGTGTGCTGCATTGCTGTGTTGAGTCTAAACATATCAAAGATGTTTGAATCATTAACATCATAGTCTAAGCCACTAGGAACTGTTGCACACCATAGAATGTGTGCAACATTAGAATGTGTGCAAGCATAGAAGCACAAGTAGCCAACCCATTCATAAGCAGAAAAACTTTTTCTTCTCACACAGATGCAATCAAAATCTAGCAAGACAGCTAATTGTAACTTAATCTTGTCAATTCTATGTGCAAAACCCATTTTAGGTATGGCTGGAAAATGTGCAGAAGGAATAACAGCAGGGAATTTCTGGCCCCTTCTGGGATTTAAAAGCCAGATTCAGTGGTATTAAATAAAGTACCACAGCTGCATTCGCTAAATCAAATAATTGGATTAATAAGGAGATCTGGAAACAGTTGGTATCAAACAAGACTCAATTTGTGTTTCCTTCATGACCTCAATGCATGGCTGAAACAGGGGCGCTGCTGTTTGCAGCACCAGTGCCAAGTGCTGGACACTTCAGGGGAAGTCAGGGAGAAGTAGTTGGGGATAAAACTGGCAAATGTATCTAAGCATTAATAACAACACTGATTAAAGGTCATCACATTATTTAATGAGAAGAGATAGTTTTGTCTTTATTAGCTTATTAAGAACTTCATTCAGCTGTATTGTCAGATTAGACTTGATGGTTGGTGTTGCTCAGAGCCGTTAAAGTCTCTTGCTGCTCTCGGGGTCCTGGCAATGCAGCCCCTGTGGCTGGATTTGCACTGCAGTTTCATTATTTTGGGGGGGGTGTCCTTTTTTTTTATTTGGAGACAGATCCAGCTCCTAGGATGACTGTTAAGTTACTATTAAAACAAGCGTTATTAAGTTCAGTTTCGCTGACTTACCATGGCCAAAAACTTTTAAAATTGAACACATCTCTTTCAATTCAGAACTGCTTTGGTGGAATCTCAGCAATTGACAGACATTGCAAGATTAACCACTGGGCTATTAAACAAAGACTCAAAGGGCACGGGGTTTAGTGCACAGATCCGTTAATTAAAAACAAAAAAGCTGGATATATAACAACTACATTTCTCCCTCATCTGCTATATACAAGGCTACTAACTAGTCTTTGGAGCCTGTTTCTGAGGGCCTTTACAAAGGGAATAGAATAACCATGAAAGTCATATTAGCAGAAGTCAGCTGAGCTAATAATTAGAGCTGGATTTTATGCAATGGGATCTAAGAAGAAATGGATAAACTTTAAAAGCAACTAAATTTAAGACAAGTAATTTAGTATACTTTGTTGTTCCTATATGGATTTTTATAATTTATCTCTTTTCCTCACAAGATAAAATACAGGCGCCTGTTAATAGCCTGAATTTTCACAAGCTTCATTGCCCTGGAGGACCAGGCTGCTCCTTGACAACGTCTCCATTAGTGTTCATAGAATTCTCTCCTTTTCTGCACAGAAAGGATCTGAACTCCAAGCACAAGATCAGACTTGTTTTCTAAGAGAGCTAAACTCCCACAGATCACTTAATCCTGTCAGCAGTAACACTCAAGAGCATACAGGGAACTATTCTGCATGTTACTTTTACACGATCTCTCCCAGCATCAAAACTGAGTTTATGCAAGGGAACAAAAGCTGCAAATCCACAGGCAAATAGAAGAAGTCATGTTCTGCAACACATTAATAGTTCAAGTGTTACTTGAAGATGATTCATTCACCTTGAGTTTTGACTTTACATTCTTTAGTGTTGTCAAAGAGACCACAGTGTACATCGAGACTCATTTCAAAAATTCAACAGCTGCTTAAAGTGATTAGAAAAAAGAAAAAAAAAAAGATAAAAAATGTGACCACTGCTTCGCTGTTAGTAAAGCAGATAACAGTCTTTCATAAGATTACTTCATCCCATATGCCCAGTCTTGTCAGATTCATAATCCTCTCTTTGTTAGGTACAGGATAACATCTGCTTACATTGCCAAGTTCCAAGCCAGAGCCATGAGGCTGGAGCTCCTCTCCTGCAGCCTTCAAAGCCTGATTAATGGCAAGAGCAGTGCAACTCCTCTGGGCTCTGCTGGACACCTTCCCCTCTCCTGGGACTGCCTTCCACACTGTCCCCAGACACAGGAGTTAAACAGCTCCGATATCAACACACCTGAGGCAACTGACTTTGAGATCAAATCTATTTCCTGTTCTCAGTTATCCCAGTTTTGCCTGAATGTGCTCGTGTTCTCTTTGCAAGCACACTCTGTACTTTGTTGACACTCTGGGCTCTACAGCACTGAAATAAGAGAGCAAGCAAAGGCGAGCATTTCCCCTCTCAGAACCTTGGGGTCCTGCCCGCGGCCACTCAGAGCACCCTTTCCTGCATCCTGGCCCTGACACCATGGAAAAGTACAGAAGGAAGGGATTCTTATTAAGGCCTAAGACATGCAGCATTCATTAGCAAGAAACTGAAGGAATTTAAGGGATTTAACAATTTTCATAGCACGTGAATTATCCCTGTACACACTCAATCCACCTTTGAAAAGAGAGACACCATAACTGTACAGCCTAGAGACACAGGCTGGATCAAACAATGTCAGGGAACACAGTATTGCTTAAGTAAAATTTAATGAAAAATACAAGCCTCAAGCTAAACACAGGAACCTGTTATCTCAAAAAAATTGAATGCTAGGAGTTAAAACACAGTGTGGTAGAGATCTTCCGGTTATTGCTTGTTTAAAATGTAACAAAAGGCAGAAGAATGCAAGAATGCATGAAAAGAGGAGTTGCATGAAAAGAGGAGAAATGAAGAAAAAATCATTTAATTTCTTTCCTGTGGAAGAACAGGCAAGTAAGACAGACTTTTCAGTGAAGACTTGCATGCTGAACTCTTGGGGGAACAGTCTTTCATTTGGGCTTGGTAGCAAAGAACTGCAATCTAGACAGTTGACTCCATTACCAAGTCTTCCCCAAAACTGAGCAGCTTGTAAAAACTCTGAGTTTTTATCTACATAAAATGACTAATGATAAAAAAAAAGAGGAGCCAGAGTAAAACAACAAAATGGAGCAATTCAAGCCTGGAAAGGCAAATATTGATACTACTGACAGAAAAAAGGGAATTAACTTGAGATCATATCAGCTCTTTTGCTGCCTCATAATATGCAAAGCCAGCCTCTTTGTCCATGTAGCCTTGACTGTGCACACAAGATCTGTTAACTTCAACTCTTTACACTATAAACTCACATTAACTTCAGCAGGGCATTTATCTCCACAGATGTAGTATTCTGGCAATAAAGATTGCAATTCAGAGTTCTGGAGTTCTGATGACTCCAATAATGTATGTATTAAGTTTAGGAGTGGTGTAATTCTTTGTAGGATTGGGACCCAATATTAAAATCTCTTCATGAAAGAGACAGTTCCTTCCTGTGTTTTTATACCAGAGCCATGGTCTTTATTGCAGCTTTTATGAGCCACTATAATTCAAAATTCAACTTCCTTAGATTGCAGCTTTTTCTTTCTCTTATTTTACTTTTGCATTTCATTTCATGTGCCCCGCACAATCTACAGTGAATACGAACAACTATGTTTGCCATAACAAAGGAAAACAGAAAAGCACCCTTGTCTGCAAGGCAACCATTTCTGCCTGGATTGCCATTGATCCAGTGATATTTTTTCGCATCCATCCCTCCAGATTTATTCTTGAAAAAGCGATAACCGGTCAGAAGAGTTATCACCTTGTCTCCTTGTGGAAATGCATTGCCACCCGAGCCACAACTCATACAGCAAATATCAAGGCCAGCAGTGGAATATCTCTGAAACTAAGAGGTAGGAACATTTCACCTAATGACAAAACAAAATCCACAACAAAATCCCATTACATGTTTCTTGCTGAGATAGGTTTTTTCCTAATAATTTTTGCTCCAAAAGCAATTGGAGTCTGTGTTGCTCACACCTGCATAATGAAACAAATCAGACAAAAACGACTCTTTCCTATCACTGTTACTCATCCACAACTTGCATTATGGGTTATCACGTTTGAGCAATCAGCGATGTGCTCTGTGTTGAACATTTGTTTCAAATGGAAATAGCTAAACCAAAATCAAAGGAAAGTGTTGTGTCTTTGATGTAGTTCCACACATTTGTTATGCTGCGAGGGCTAAGGCTGCTAGACCCAGCTGATGTCAACGGATTGGTTAAATCCTCTTTCAGACTTTGTGGAAGGAACAATTAAATCCCTGTAGATATGGCCACAAACGCTTTAATGATGCCACGTTTTTCCAGCTATTCCACTGCCTGGTTTGTTCCCATTGTGTTTCTGGGAGAAGGCCCAAAGAAAAGAGCTGAGATCAGGATCCAGAAATGAGACAAAGTGAGCTCTCCCAAGATGGATGGTTATTCACTGTGTCAACCTGGGGTACCTGGGGTGACTTCCTGGTTGTTCTTCCCTTCTGTGACCAAAAAAGCAACACCACATGCTGTCTGTGGGAAGAAATGTCCCTGTATCTGACTACAAGATCCAAAGTTTCAGTGATGACTTCAGACAAATAATTAAGTTTGTAAACAATTAAACTTGTAATTACATCTCACCTAGAACTTACAGAATAAGCCCAAAATTTTTGCCGGCTCAGATCTGTCATAGCAAACACGAATGTTTGGGCAGAAGGAATGTGAAGCTTGGGAACCTGTAAACTCTTCAAAGGCAGATCAGCTCCTGTCAGTCACACAGCATTGTGAGGGGTAGAAAAAACAAAGAAAAAACCCAAACAAACCAACGAAAAACCACAGCAAGCTGTGTAGGCTTTTCTAGGGGAAAAAAAATAATAATTCACAAAAAAGTGGCATAATTGTGTATAATATGTAACCACAGGAAATAACTACTTTGCCATGTTCATCCATTCAGAAAGGAGAAAATGGAAGTCACTCAAGCTAATCCTTTTCACACTTGCACAGACTGCCTCCTGCTACAGCAGCTCTGGTTTTGTGCTGCCAGCTGCGAGTGCTGCTAAAGCACTGCCTTGAAAGCTGGGTTTAATTCGGGCACGTGGAGCCTGTGCACACGGCTGCAAATGAAAAATGCCTTTCCCACACAGCGCCGCATTCAGCATTCAGAGGGCTGGAAATATTCCGGCTCCAATGTGGGAACCACTTGTGCTTCCTCAGAAAGGAACACCATAGGGGTACGTGATATAATGGATGGTTTAGTTCAAGTTGATCAGGCTCCCTTGGTCATCCTGGAAAATGACACCAGAATAAGGGGAAAACTCGAGCATACAAGCTACACAGCAAAACAGGAAGAAAAGTTAAAGTACATGAAAAACAAGTATGTATTGTGGAGCTTTAAAACCATTGACAACCCAGACAAATACTTTAAAGAGGTTAATATACATAAATACGATTTCGTATTTGGTTTGGCTGGACTTTTGGTTTTTGTTAAGTGAGTTTATTTGTTTGGTTTGGGTTGGTTTGGTTTTTTTTTAATACAACTTCAGGGATATTTTGTTTCACTCCAACACAGAATCAAGCCAATTTTGAAGTGTAAAAATCTTTCATGCATGGAACTTCCTCTACCACAGAGCTCTTGTCTGGAGTATCACATCACATCACAGTGCTTCAGAGCTTGGGATCTCACTACAGTATCCAGTAAATGGATTAAATGGATCCATTAAATGGAGCTGGTTTTGGTGCTTCATAATCCTATCTAGACAATCAATACACCCTTGCTTCTGACACAACTACTTCATTACAGAGTCTGCGACTGCTTTTGCACCAGGGCAATATTACCTACAAATGCCTTACTCACTGAAGCATTTCTGCAACTCAGGCGTAGCTTGTTAGGAGCGTGTTGATCCTGGCCCACAGTCTGCAGAAAATCCTGCCAGCAGTTGTAGCTTTCTCCATGAGTTTCGTATGTTTAAAGCCAGAAATCACTGAGCAGCACTGCCAGGAACTCAGTCAGGATCAGCTTGAAGGTCTAGATTGCCAAGGGCTTTATTTCTTTTTTTTTTTTTAAGTGCAATTTTAAAAGGGGAATTTATTATCTAGTATTTTTAAGCCAGTTTTTTTTGTTTGTTTCTTTCATTGGTTTTTTAAACAGCTTTTTTTTAAAAAATAGAATTCTATCAGAGGAAAATAACTTTTGCAGAAGAAGTTAAAGAAATAATAATCTGAGTTTGTGTGGTACTATGATTTATAATAAAATTTTAAAAGCTCTCTTGACATGGGAGCAGTTGAGCATACCAGAACAGCCACACACATTCTCACTAGCGATCAGCATGGTCTGATAAAAACAATTCCTTTACACACAGAAGGAGTGAACTCAGGAAAACAGCTAGGCAAAATAATAACCTTTAAGTTATGTACCCACAGGAGAAGTAAGGAGGAAAAAAATAAAAAAGACACCATCTCTCAGATAGTTGAGAAACAATCTGATTGTACTGCAGATCATTTGCAATGCTTTGAAGGGAGGGTCATTTGGGCAATAGCTCTGTCAATGTATTGAAAGAATTAAGATGAGCAAAGAAGGCTGTTTTGCTATTCTTGTAATGCACAGTTCTCCATTTGAAACTCCCTCTGAAAAAAATTCACCTGTAGCTGTTGATAGCTAATGCATCAGCAAACTCCTGCAACATTAACCAACATGGAAGAGGTGATCAACTTCCCTCCCCTGAGAAATGTTTTTGGTGGGTGCAGGGGGGGAGTCCCTTTGAAGGCTATTTAATACTTCAGTGCATTTATCACTTTAAAGAGGATTTCACTTCTAATTTTCTAACTCTGGAGGTGCAGCTTTTTTAAAGCTGGGAATGTTCTTGCTTAGCTATCTTCTCTGCTACATATTTCATACAGAAATTTTGACTTGGCTACAACCTCAAGCCTTTTGAATGCTGTGGCACTCAAGTGCTAATTCCTATTGCATAACCTGAAAACAAAGCTGGTTCGCATATGAGGAAGTAGATCCGTGAGAATCTGGATCCTTATGATCTCTATTAACTAATGCACACTGGAAGATGCCTTCTGTTCTGGTTTGTGAATTCTCGGTGTGTGCATGCACACCAAGCAACATTTAGTGCTGAGCTACCCCATGTACTGAAACACCCACACCATCATGCACCTACTGCTTCCTGCCTGGAAAAAGGAATATTTCCATCTTCCCTTTCCAAACCTTTTTTTTTTTCCCAGGGCCACATCAACGAAGAAAGCAGCACTTTAAGTGTCAGGTAGCACAAGGAATCTCTCTCCAAACACGGATTTATTCCATTATGGACATAAACAAGCTCCTAGAAGTTATTATAACACATTTCACTTAGCAAGTGGATGCCTTGGGATCACCAGATTAGTTGCTGTGGATCACAAAAGTGATTAATGCCTATTACCCTTAAATCTGAAAATAATACCTTGAATTAAGCTGGTACTAAAGTTAACCAGAGAATCATAATGTAACTCAGACTGGAGGGGACCCTCAAGATGTCATCATGATCCAATCTCCTGCTCAAAGCAGAAGTAACTTCACTGTTGGATAAAATTGTTCAGCTTTGTTTCAGTTAAGTTTTAACATTTCTGAGGATGAAGATAATTTCTAAGTTTACTGCATATCCTAATAAAGTACATAAAGTATATAAGTCAGAAATATTTTTCTATGTAATAGTTTTGACAAAAAGACCTGACACTATCCCATACCTTCATTTTAAGTGTCTATATTGTCCTTTCAGGATTAACAAAAGGACAAAAAGAAAATTGCATCCTGTCTTAAGCTTCCAAATCTTTGCACATCTCTAATAATCTTATTTCATCAGATTTTCTTTATTTAGCTTTTAAAATTAAAGGTTTACTACAATTGCATAAATCAGAGGTATCTATTTTCCTTTCACAACTAATCAACAATTGGTTAAATCTGATGGAAATAGGTTTGTCTTACCATTTTTCTTTAGAAAATTATTTTGTAGACAAAGAAACACAAAACTTCTGCCATGCCATGAGCCTCTTTTCTAGAAAATGGAAGAATGTCCTATTGAAGCTGCATAGAAATGATCCTATTATATGTGAACCGTTTAGAGCACAGTGGTTTCCTAACAATTAGAGCTTTATGTGTTTTGTTCACAGCTTATATAAAAATTCTCAATTGACTATTTGCCCTCGCCTTCTCCCACAGAAAGTTTGAAAAGACATCAGTAAAGATTCTTTATGGCATCTAATTTATTCTCTTGAAATTACCTGCAATTCCTTAGTAAAAGAGACGTTTTCAAATGAATTATCTCTCTGCCAATTACAACCTCTCTCATCATGTTCTGGCTCTGCAAGAGCACCAACATGACAACTTCTCCTAGCTAGGAAAAAAGGCAATATGTTTTTTTTCTTATGGCAGTTTGATTTTGTTTCTGAATTCACAAGTCAGCCTTTGTGAACTGTATTCAGAACTCAGGTAGAAGTGCTTTGTTTTACAGTCCTCTGTAATACACCTTTGAAGACCACAGAAGCGTAGAAATAGGGAGATGGTGGTGATCTCTCTCCCATAAAGCAGCTAATTACATGATCATCTTGAACTCTCTGAAGTCAATTACTGTAATTACTGCAACTGTTGTGTTGTCATATTTAATTTGGAACAAAATTGTAGCATGAGAGAAAACTGCCAAATGTGGTGCTCCAGACTTTTCCCACTTTACAGAAACGTGTTTAAGATGAAAGCTTCAGTCCAGCCCCTGAAGTGCCCGTGAGCTCGAGAGGCACAGTCCCTCGTGACAGTGGCCCTGCTGACAGGAACCCCTGTGAAATGGAGTGACATTCAGCACAGGGACAAGGCTCCACTCCAGTGTCTCAAAGCCAGCCCCAGCAGTACAGACAGTACAGCAGAGCAGGCAGCCTGAGACCATTTCACTTTGCTGCTGAACTCCACTGTGCCAAGAACAGCTTTTCACAGAGTCACCTCACACGTTCCCTTCCACACCCTTCTGCCAGGGGCCCTACGCAAACAGGAGAAACTCAGTCACCACTGCAGGCAACCACTGATCCCCAACACAGAAAGGCCCACTGGAGAGAAACTTTTCTGTCCTCAAGAGGTTTTCAGGAGTTTGCTTGGCTTAAAACAAAGCTTGAATATGAAAAACATTATAATACAAGGTTATCCTCAGCTTCATCCTGATGGAACTATTTATCTGTCATACAAAGATAGGTATATTCTCCATGGACTGCTTTTTTAAGGGCACACACACAAGCTATTTCCTCACTACAGTGAGGATGTCCAAATAAATCTCTTACAGGCAAGTAATAGGAAATATTTCAGCTTCAGATGACTACACTCGACTATTTCCCAACCTTCAGGAAAGCCAGTGAATGTCTAAAAGTATTAGCACTTTGAAAAGAACAAAGAGAGAGAAGTTTACAAAACACAGCGATAACAACCTCTGCATTAGCCCTCTGTTCTAACTTCAAACACAAACTCTTCTAATAGTCAGTACCACACAAAATGTGTCACATTGTACTGTGATTCTGAGTTTTGCTTTCTTGAAACAGGATAGAGATGGTGATACAGGCAGTAATTTTTCTGTGCTTTAAGGTGCCATAAATATTTAAGGCTCTCTCCTGCAACTGCCTACCTCAGGAAAGGCTGAGCAGATTCTCCAAGGAGCAATACTGAGACAGATAAACTGTGAGCCGTGCCGAGGGACCCGCAAGTTGCATTTTGATTTTAACACAGCTGTGGTCACTAGAAGTTTGCTGGAATGCCATACATAGGGCCTGGCAAAAATTCTTTGAAAAACTGTTGCACAGAGCATCCTTTGTGCCCCATCAAGCCTTTTAAGCACTAGTCCTTATTCGAGACCAAAATAACCTCCCAGGATAATTGTGCCAGACCAGCACAGGCTATGCCAAAGCAGAACTTGGATTTGACACCATTCACCTTCAGCATGTCAGACCTCCTCCAGTCAATGTAAAGGGAGAGCAGGGCTAAAACCCTTCTTGTGTCACATTTCACTTAGTCCCCATCTTCACGTGCAGCAGGTGTGTCAGACAGGCAGGATAAGGCAAGAGATGTCAGCAGGGCTTTGCTTGCAGATGGCATTGTCCAAGACTAATGAAGAACATTATTTTGTAAGGACTTATAGAGAAACCTCAAAACTGATAGGGGTTTTTTTGTGCTGACTTCAAGTGATTCAGGATTTCATGCTTAAAGTCTCAAACATAAAATATTGAGAAAAAAAATCAGAACCATTGCAAATTAACAAATTCTGTCTATAATGTTAAATGAGGTAGGCAGCATTACCACTTTTCCTAAGGAAACTCAGGAACTTCATCTGGCTTTTTATACTA
The DNA here is from genome assembly GCA_013397815.1 of Aleadryas rufinucha. Classification (NCBI taxonomy): domain Eukaryota; kingdom Metazoa; phylum Chordata; class Aves; order Passeriformes; genus Aleadryas; species Aleadryas rufinucha. The sequence continues at coordinate 558,732 of VZTH01003998.1, forward strand.
CTTCCTGAAGACACTGGCAGTAGAAGGGCTACTTTTCTGGTGGTGGTTTTGTCCTTATCCATATCACTCTTTTGGGATTACCTCTGTCTTAACTGCTAAAGAGAGCATGTGAACAGATAAGGACAATGCAGCACTTTTATACTGATATGTATGATAAAATAAATAGTTTTCATTCGACAGAGTTAAATGTATTCCATGTTCTCACAATGCCTACTTAATAGTTTTGGGACTGTGTGTGTGTTTCCCTTAGAAGAGAAAAGCAGAATGCACTACACCATTTTTTTTTCTCCTCCTGGATCTAATTATTCTCTAATTTAAATGCAAAGGCCAATCCAGGTTGCTCCTGAGACACTGTGGGACTCTATTAGGATCTTTTACATTAAGACTTTTTATGATAACGATTATATGATAAAGAGCATCTGGAGTCTAACACAATATTAACACTATTTCTTAAAGGTGCAACCTTATTTTTTCCCAATTTAACACTCACCTTGGCTGCACTTACACAGCCTAGCTTAGGGGAAGAGGCTCTTTTCTTCCAAGGAGCCTGTATCAGTTATGGCGATGTCAGACAAGCCTGGTATGGGGACAACACCAACTTCAACATCTGTTAGACACAAAGTTCTGCGTCTTCAGACTCAGTTGAGCTAATCCCCTATTGTTCCAGTATCTTCTACACAGAAATCACCTGCTATTTTGCTTATGTAATTTGAAAACTAATATCATTAAAATCTTGAGACAGCCCCAAAGAGAGCTCCCCGGCACATGTGCTGGAACACAGCTTTTCATTGCAGCCCTTCCTAAAACCTCCACACCAAGCAGGGAGGCGCTGATGAGACTTGTGCCCATTCGTAAAATGAACACGGCACAGCATCCTTTTTTGTGGGAACTTTTCAGCTGTCCTGAGGAAAGCTGAACATATCCACAACCTCAGAAATCAGGGAGTCAGGTAGAAGAGAGGAAAGGTGAGGTTCTGTGTTCATTAAGCAGATTCCCCAGAGTCTGAGACCTTAAAGACCACACTTTGTTGCTGACTATCAGTTTGGGCTTTCACTCTACGGTATTACAATTCAATGGAAACTCATTATGCTACATTAAGAACAATCTCCATTTTTTTATTTATAAGTAGGAAAAACCTCTGAATTATGATAACGTTATGATCTCCTTCTGCATACAAGTAGCTTACAGATAAAGAAACAAAACATTCAAAGTAGGCAATGAAAGACAAAACCCGGGATTTTCACCTGCAGTGTTTAAAGTCCCAAAGGTGTATGGATTTATCCACAATTTGCTTCTTCCTATAATTCTCTCATATATTTCATGCCACTGCACAGGTATCTATCTATGTACCTACCCAATTAACAGAGACGAGCAGTTAGAAGATTAGATTTTGAAAGATCCAACTTCAAAAAGGGCTTGAAAAGAACAGTTTTTACTCTAGATAGTTGAAAAGGGATAACTCCATTCCTTACTCTTTTTTTAAGTACAGTACAAACTTTTTGTTTCTCTTTTTGATGAAATATTAAACATATGTGTGAAGGAAAGTATCAGGAATATGAAAGCGCTTTAAAATTTTTTTTCTAATCATTAGATTATGCAACTTTAATAATTTTATTACACTACCGCACTACTGTAACTGCACCATGTCTGCAAAGAAAGCAGCAGGCTAAAAGAACAACAAAGCCACCTTGCATTGCCCCATGCTGAGCTATTATGGTTCATCTGTGCCTTTTTGCTTTACCAATAAACCAGCAATCTACACATCTATACCCTACCTGTCATATCAGCATAAACTTGTCACAAACAGAACAGTTCCACTAATTACTGGATACAGTGTCCATATAGGAAAGCAAAGTGTTTTTCTGCATCCCTGGAGCTCTGAGATGAGCTTCATAGCCCACAGGCTACATTACAAGAAGAAAGACAATTTCCAGTCTGAGATAGAGTTTCAATCTATAATTAATGTACACATAAATGCCTCATTATTTCTGCACAGAGTTGAAGAAGAGATTTTAACTGCACATTTTTAACCAAGTAGGGCCTATTAGCCAGCAAACTGAAGCACAACAAGAAGAAACTTCTATCCTCAGTGTTCTGGAGCTGAAAATGCTCACTGAGGCCACCCCTAACAAAGGAACCAAGCTGAGTACTTACTGCCATGAGCCTCTTGTCTCATGGTGCATTTTCCAATTCTCTTGATGTAAAGCAGATTCAAAGGGTTTCAGGTTCATGTTCCATATTTGCACCTCTTATGTTCAGTGAGTGAAACCAATAATACCCATTTTGATTATTTTTCTAATGCTTTGAGAGGCTGTTCATACACTTCCCAAGAAATTACACATAAATGGGGAACAGCAAGACCAGTAATCTCTTAGGAATGCTTTCAAAGGGAAGGAGCTATCACATGAGACCAAATACTACAAAAGATTACTAAAATAAAATGTAAGATTCTGATATCATTTCACTTAAATCAGCAGAATAGATTTTATTGGTTTATAGGTCTAAATTATTTACTCAGTTTAGAGTATTTCCATAGTCCAAGATAGTGACAGGAAAGAAAAAAAATCCTAAGCATCCTGGCAATATCTGACCATCATTTAGATGCAGTCATTCTCTAGAGAAATTAATGTAACCTCAAGAAAAACAAGGGTGCTCAAATGTATGTTATAGGTATTCTTTGCTTCCCAGAGTCAGAGCAGACCATTAAATGTGACTCTATAAAACCAATACCCGAAGTTGCATTGTTTCTTAAAGAACAAGGATGGAATTTCGCTCTGGAAAAGGAAAACCCACTTGTTTTATACCTTCCAATTTTTCATTCCCCTAGATGTCAAAATGAATATCAGAATCTTTCAGAAGCCAGTTTTAACATATAACTAAATTGAAGCCTACAAGACTACATTAAGGGGCTAAATCTAAAGTCCGGGTTTAAGGAGTGATTATACTGTATTGAAGGTAGAGCCAAAAGTATTTCTTTGGGTTTTTTAGCAAGTTACCAATTGATTTCACAGGATCAGACCTCAGAATTTCAAGACAATCCCTCTCTAGTTTTCCTGTCTCCCTGTCCCTTCACAGCCCACAACCTTGTGGGAAAACGATCACAGAATCACAGATTCATTTAGGTTGGAAAAGCCCTCGGAGCTCACATTCCCCCAGCACATTTTGGTGCCAAGGCCACCACAAATCCGTGTCTCCAGGTGCCACATCTACACCTCTTTTAAAACCCTGCAGGGATGATGACTCCACCACTTCTCTGGGCAGCCTGTGCCAGTGCTTGATAACCTGTTTGGAGAGGAAATATTTCCTAATAGCCAACCTAAACCTCTGCTGGCAAATCTTGAGGCCATTTCGTCTTGTCCTATCACTTGCCACTTTGTACAATAGTCAGACCTACACCATGCCTACCACCTCCTGCCTGGGTGCTCTGGAGAGTGATAAGGGCTCCCCCAGCCTCCTTTTCCCCAGGCTAAAGAACCCCAGCCTGCTCAGCCACTCCTCATTAAACTTGAGCTCTAGACCCTTCACCAGCAGCATTGCTCTTATGTAACAACAAACTCTGAAACAAGATGCGTACTTATTGAGACCAAAAGGGATCATTAGATCATTTTACCCTGACCTTTCATAAGCCATGTCAAATATTTTTCACCAGTTGCTCATGCATTGGGGCTTAATAATTTGGTTTTGACTAGAACAGGCCACCTAGTAGATGTACACATGGAAAAAACTGACCAGTTCTATTAAGGGATAGCAGTGCCTGAACAGTTAGTAAGCCTTGTTTGTGCAGTTATGATTTATTTCTAGTCACAGTCTTTCCAGTTTTAATGACAGCTCCAGTTTTCATGGCTCTGTGCTACAGTGGCTGTAAGTAGAGGTTTCCAAAACAAAAATTCATTTAGGATCCCAAAGTAAATGCTGCTGCTATAGAACTGAGCATCTTTTGACATGTGGTTAAACGTGCCAGCGGGATGGAGCAGCTCTGGGTAGTGGCAGTACAACTCCTGTATTTTCATTTCTTACTACATGGGATTACAGCCACGTATGGCAAATGCCTAATGATTCCTCCAAGAACACAAGCTGAACCTATATGCACAGCCCTTATACACAAAGCGTGGCTTCTATTTGTGGATGCCATCAGTCTGATACAGATTTAAGCAATTTATGCTGTGGTACATTTCCAGAGCTGCTGGAGACCCCTTCATTATACAGACCCATTCCCATTGCCCTATAATCCTACCAGAACTACTCTACCCTCTAATGATACTACAGTAAACCAAGTTGTTGTTTGGTCTTGCCTTTATTGGACCCTAAAATACAAGACCATTTTGTGTATTGAGAAAAACTTTGTGTTTTGTATGTTGTTTATTCAATTTTAAAATAAATGAAAACTAGATTAGTGTGATGCACTCCTTTATTTTCTGGTTGGGCAGCTATTTTCACAGCTGAGACTTTCATTTCACATTAGCACACAGAGAACAGCCCTCATGCACTCAGTGCTCTGCAAAATCAGGTAACAACTTCTTTTTAGGCATGTTCAGGAAAAGACCAAAACCTGAGACTGCTGCACATTTTCTAGTGTGAGGGTGTATCACTTGTGTGTGTACCTTTCCATGCCAGTGGTAGGAAAAAAGGGTTTACAAGTAGCAATCACGTAAAGGAAGCCCTTGCAGTTAAAAATGCTCCATAAAGACCACGCACGGGGTTTAGGTGAAGGAAGGTTTCACAGATAAGAGCTTAATACCACAGAACCTAAAAACTTTCAGTCAGCAGGTCTAAAACGAAGAACAAAAAATAAAAACCCAACACCAAGTTCCTGAGCTCCTTTCCTTCAGTGAAACTAACAGATGGTTCCTCCAGTGGCATAGCAGCTATTCACCTTTCCTTTATGGAAACGGTGGCTGACAAGTCCTCCCACAGCTGAACAGTGGCTCCTCAGCTGCCTCTAACCAGCAAGTTAGACTGGTACGGGGCACTAATGAACAAAGATGTGATCAAAGACCTGTCGTTACAGCCACCGAGCTTTCCTGCAGACATCTGAAGGGTTTACTCCAGGTACCAAAAAAAGGACTGCTAACGCAAGCGCTTGTCCTCTCCAAGCTAAACAGTCACTACCACAGCACTGTGGAGTGGAAGATTAAAGAGGACAGCAGAAGACTTTCCTGGAAGGCCTAGGGAACAGCAACATCTGTGAGGAAGAAATCTAGTCAGAAAGGGAAAATATTTGTTTGACACAGGGAGTAGAAGAAGAATCATCGAAGCTGCTTGAACCAATTTCTCAGCGTTAACAAACTACACTGAGGAAACAAAGATTTATGGATATCACGGACATCCAAAGGAAATAGGGTTCGATCGGACATTCAGAGGTCCTGCAAGCACACCGCTTTTCCCTGACATTTTCTTTTCCTTTAGGACGTACTGACAGAGAATTCCTGACTGGTAACCTATTTCATTGCTTCTTTATCCTTAAAATTAGGGGGCTTTGGCCAACGTCTGGGCTGATACTTTCTTGCAAAAATTTACTGCTTTGTCGTCCAAGTACAACACAGACTATTCCTTTCTCTTTCCAGCACCTTGTTATCTATTTGAACACTGTTCTTATGTACTCTTCAGACTTAATAGTTCAAAATAAAAGCAGACCTTGCTTTCTCAAACAAGCTCCTATAAAGGCAACTCAGCATTCTGCTGCAGCACATGTGGTCCAGTGAATAAATAAATAACAAAGACATTTGCCCAGCCATGTCTCCTGGTGATTCTGCACGGACATGCTGCCCTTATGCAGTCTGGAGGGTGATGTTTTACTGTGGTATCAGCCATGTAACTCAGAATTATTGATACCAAACAAGATGCTAAAGCCACCAGGTGCTAAAGGTACCTGGAGATGTCTGTGACACCAACGTGTGCCCTTCACATCTTGGCTCTGCTGGCTCTGTCCTGTCCCTTTGCCTGAACAAAACAAAACAGAAACAACAAAACAGAAAGGTCTTTTCTGCTCACTCACAGCAGGAGCTATGAGCAAACCAAGCTCTTGCTCTGAGATGAGCAGGAGCTCGTAGGAGGAGCTACGAGCAAACCAAACCTTGCCCTGCTCTTCCCACTGTCTGCTACCCCAGGGCAGGAGCACATCCCTCCAGCTCCAGGGGAATGAGGGAACAGAGCTGGCACACATGGGAGCCAGGCAGAAACTGTGATGCCTGGCAGGTGGCCGTACTGAGGTGACACCAAAATCATGAATTATTCAAACACTTTGTCCATTAGTACCGAACATCACCTCGTTTTCTTCTCTCTTTAACAGCAAGAATTTCAAACCACCCATTATTTAAAATATTCCCAGAGCTTACAGAATTACTAAAGATGTCTCTGATTGAATGCCAGTACTACTAGATTATTCGTTCTCCCGTTTTGAAAAAATATTCAAAAAGAATCCTTATGACCAAAATCAAAACTTCTTTTTTCTTTTCATACTTTACAACTAAAAATTTCATTGAAAATAGCATTTGTTTTCTGCTTCTCATGTTTATTTGCTCTTTTGCTTAAGATTTTATTTCCGTTTCACCTTCTATCAAGATGGACGTTAAAATGTGGTCTGAGGTAAAATTTAATATGCACAATAAAATTTACCATGTACCTGAACAAAAAGTCACTGCACCAAAAATGGTCCAGTCCAGCAGTTTTCTAAATGATGTAGGAGAAAAATAATGGGGCAGAGTAGCAGAAGCCTGACCCTATTCCCATAAGACTGTAAGATTTATCACCTACATAAGCAGAATGCTACAGAAAAGAGATCTATTGACCACAGCAATAACTCACAGCCCAGTAAAGCTAGCTGAGATGCTAGTCTGGTATTTGCTGATAGTACCTTTATTATGTGGCACTCAGATTTTTTTAAATAGCTCTGCTCAACAAGTTACTGTTTTTAATATTATGTACCACCTACTCTTTTTTAGACCAGCCACTTATTTACAGTAGTGTTATTCAGGAGAGGGGGGAGCTGCAGGGAAGGATTTATAGGAGTGGGGATTTACTGTATGAATTAAAAACTGTGTTGTCGCAATTGTGGATTTCAGGAGAGGGGGAGCTACAGGCACACGCTATCCTGGTATAACAGAAATATTACTCAGACAGAAATATGTTTGCATAATACCTTGTATTTGAATAGAATATTTACTGGGGAAATGAAAAAAAAAAAGGCAGAAAACTGCTATCACTTGCAATGCGTGGACTGAATTTTTTGCTGTTTTGTGTAGATGTAGGGAAGCGCTCAGCTAGCTTTGTTTAGCAGAGCATTTCTTCAAGGGCTTGCTGAGCAAGGACCCAAGGTCCTTAAGCCGTCCTCCAACACTAGAAGATGACACGGAGGGCACTGTCACAAGAGGAGCTTGTGTCAGAGCCCCGAGGGCAGCGCTTCTGGACTCCTGCTGCCGGGGCGGCTCCGGGTGCTGCGACAAGAGCCATGAGAAGCTGGCACTGGCCACGTTTAACTCAGGCCATCCGTCCTTGACCGCCACCTGAGCTCCCCCCGTGCCTGCCACTGGGGACTCCCACCAAGGGCTTGGCACCCTAACCCATCCCTGGGATGATCCTAGAGAAAGGTGATTTTCTTCCCTCAGCCTTCACCTCCAGTGTAGCTATTTTAGCATGGCAAGAGAGTCTAAAATATAAATGATGGACTGAAGAAACAGCCCTACTCTCCATTCCCTTCTCCATCTTCAGACATGCTTCCTGTACTCTCTCAGGATTTAAAAGGAAATGTAATGCTTTTTGGAAGTCCTTAGCAATCACAAGTTGTAAAAAAACATCTGTTTATGTTTCTTTAAAAGTTATTTCAATTATTTGTTAAGGAGACTGATGCAAGCACCAAATACTACAGAATCCTAACAGAGAGCAGCAGCTTTATCCAAAAGGATTATTAGAGTTAGCTGCATGAAAATAGGCTGTCAACAAAGCACAATTGAGGACATACTCTAAGCAAGGACAAAGAAGGTGACAGAAGTGTCGGCAGTTTGGTGGAAGCTGAGTCCCAGATCCATTCCTCAGCTCGTGTTCTAGTCTGAAATTCTTTTGCTTTTCTACACAAAGCTCTACTTTCACCACTCCTTTGAAACAAAGAAAAGCACAATGACAAGATGAAATAAGGAAAACTCTTCTCTGACTAGCAGAGGTAGACTACTTTCTAAATTAGGAACAAAACCATTTTCATTTCTACTGTGGCCTGGTTGCACACATTTTGAATTCCTCTCAAATGTTCTGTACAGTTATCTTTACCATACACCAGCAGTCCTCGTCAAGAAACAAACCCTGGGCTCTATTCTCTGAAACTCTGAAGATCCACTTGACAACACAAGTCATGTACGTGAAAAGATCGATGCTCACTAAAGGGTGATGTGCAGCTGAATAATGGCCCCGTTTTACTTTGGCCTATAACAAAGTTTGAGACCAAAATTTCATTCAGTGTAGAGGTTCATATTTCACACCAAAAAAAACCAAACAAACAAACCAAAAGAAAAAAAAAAAACAACAAAAACCAAAAAAAAAAACCAAAAAACCAAACAAAACCCCACAAACCAGCAACCGATCTTTGTTCATGAAAATATAATTGCCTCAGGTAAAATCAAGTTACGTAATTAGAACAACAGAAAATAATTCTAGCACACAGGGTCCATCTGTTGCCATGTGCATAAATTCTCTATGACTTGCCAAAGTAATTTATCCACCCAGAACACACATCCAAGCCGGCCAATATCTAGTACTGAGCAGAAAGGAAATTTAAAGAAAGGCACATCATTTATCATTACAGACAGCTCAGCAATATTGTGAACAGGGAGCACAATTTCAGTGGAGGGGGAAGAGGGAGTGGGAGAAAGAAGATTGGAAATGCTTGCTGAGCTCAGAGCCTGCTGTAACAGCCGCCTGACATCGGGATCTCAAGGGCTACTTCCTCTGAGAAAAGAGGAGCACAGAAAGCCGTGTCTTAACCATTCAACCCTGTCCCAACACATATTGTAATTCAATGAATTGCTATTTTGTGATGGAAAAACTTGCTGTCGGAAAATTTTCTACTGCCCTTGCATAGCTTGCAGTAGAATTTAATGTGAAGAATAAACAAACTCACCACTCTATGGCAGTCTTACATTAAGCCTGAAACCTTCCAGAAATAACAGTTACAAAAAGCCCACTTTCATATGCTGAATGTAAAATCCTACTCTTTCCTCTCCTCGCTTAGAGGAGTGCTTGGTGTGGGGGCTCAATGCAGTTATCGAGTACAAAACCTGTCTGCCAAATTTTCAACATGTTGTTCAGCTTTTGAGGCTCCAAAATGCCAAGGCAAGGGTGTATTATTAGGGGAAATTTCACTGTTTGATTCACCCCCATCTTGATCAATGAGTCAAGTTTAGATTAGAGAATATACTGACACAGGGGTACAAACTTCAGCCTACAGAATCTCATTTTACATTGAAGTCACAGGAGGTTTTAGCTCCTGGTATCACAAAAGCAGTCCTGAATCCATGAACCGGCTGTACACAGCATCTTTGTGAGGCTTCAAGCTCCCCAGAGCTTATACACAAGACAGCATTCTGTTCTTGATGATGCATCAGCAGTGATGCCCAGTGAGATACTTGGAGGCAAGGAGGACGTAAGGCAGCTCCACATAGAAGAGGTAATAGGAGCTGTGGGGAGTAAATTTTACTGGAGGCAGATTTTAAACAAGTAGTTTGGGAGATGTCTGTATTTTCAGGCGCTATTTCAACTGAACTGCCTCCAGCAGTCCTGGATAAAAGCACGATTGCAAAGCTGCTGGATGTGAGCCCTGGTTAGTCTGTTCCTACCACACTTTACAAGTCTTATTCAACTTCCTAAGTGAGCACAGACCCTTCTGCCTCCCCCTCCTTTTGGAGATGCTCTGGCAGAAACAGCCCTTCTGCCTACAGTGAGACACTCACCCATCCTGGGCTTGAGAGGGAGAATCAGCACTGGTGTAACTGTGTGCACAGTCAGGGATACAACAACAGAGTTCTATTCTCCTCCTGCACGTGCCAAAGGAATGTGTTTTCAGTTCTTCATTTCTGGGAACTCCTTGACTTTGCTGTTTCAGTTTCTGAGACACAGCAACAACAGAGTCATTGCCATGAAGCTAAGAGCAGAAAAATCAGCCAGCTGCACAAGGAAAACTAGATTATTAAAATGCATGTCTTCAGTCATGCTGGAAAACTTAAATAACTCTACAGTAAATATTTTAACTATCATGGGATCCTGAAAGCCTACAGTACCATGCTCAAAAAGAGACAAAAAATTAAGGATCAGAAAAAAAAAAAAAGGAGGAAAGAACATCAGAACCCAGAAATATTCCAACAGTGGAACAACAAGGGACATACAGCTAATCAAATGTTTCAGTGTGAGGTAAAATAAAAGGGCAAAGACTGAGCAGGGTCCTGATTGTTCCCAAAACAGTATCTGCCATTGCTGACAGATAAGATCCATTCTCTGTTATCCTTCACATGCCAGAAGTATCTCAGGAGCCAAGAAAGCATTTCTCTCCTAGTCACCATCAACCTACATCCAGCAAAATGCAATGTTACTGCTTATTTCTGATCAAGAAGGCAAATTCAGCCTGACTGCTTATCTGCCTAAAGTTCAGGGAATTCCACTCTAAAGATCAGAAAGATGTGTTTGTACTGAAAATGTTGCTCCCTTACTAACTGCATTTTATGAGAACACATTTGACCAGTGAGACTTGAATCAATCTGATTTAAACAAAACCAAAAAAATCCCTAAACAAATAAAAAAAACCCAAATGCACCAAAAAAACCCAAAACAAAACCAACAAAAAAACCCCCAACCAAACAGAATAAAAGCAAAACCAGAACAGACACCATAAAACCCAAAATATAATGAAGAATTTAAACCAAACAACAACAAAGCACTCCCCCACTCCCCTAAAAATGTAAAATAAATCCCAATCAAAGGAAAAACCAAAACCAACCTCAAACTACAAAAAGAACCCTAAAAATAGCTCTTTTCCTCACACCTTGATTCCTTTTTCAATAGGATATTCACAAAGCTGGTTAATTTAGAAAAAATTAAGCTCGGAACACTGCTACTGGCAAACAATAAAACTGTTCCTGACTCAAAGGAATGTTTAACATGATGGAGGCAGAAATGGCCTACCAGAAAGGAAAAAAAGGAAGAAAATATTTGTTTGTCAGTGGCTTTCATAGAGAGTCAGAGATCAGCCTGGCTTTTCCTGAAATAGACTGTAAGTTTTCACACCACTGACACTTTGTTAAAGAACACATGGAAAGGTTCAAACTGAAATAACGCCTGAAATGAAGTAACTTGACACTGTGTCTGGACGGTGTTTTAAAGAGTTTGCACAGTTCTAGTTAGGACTCTTCCAGCCATGTTTGCTGTCTGAGGGGTGATTAAATGACATGTTTTTAAAACATGAAGTATTGGCCATTTTGTGTTTCTGGTGCCACCCTTTTAAATTTAATGAAAATGGAGTGAAAACAACCCAGACTGGTTTTGAAATTTCCATACTTCAGTTACCCAACATATCATGCTTATTCATGCTTAAATGGAATAATTTTCATAAGGGAAGGTGAAAAATTGTCAGAGAACTCTAATTAAGGCAAAGAGGTGAGAATCCCAACTCATACACACACCTACCCCAAGCAAAGGATCATTTTGCAGGGGGGTCTTCATGAAGCAACCATTCCAAGGTTTGACTGCACCAGGGCTCATGCCCACTGTCAGGGTAGGTCTGAAAGGGTTCAGAGACAAAAGGCTCCTGTCAGAAACCAGATTTANTCTACCCCAAGCAAAGGGGGTCTTCATGAAACAGCCATTCCAAGGGCTGACTGCACCAGGGCTCATGTCCACTGGCAGGGCAGGTCTGAAAGGGTTCAGAGACAAAAGGCTCCTGTCAGAAACCAGATTTACTTTAAAGACTCACACTGTGGACCTGCAGGCTGGAGCCACATGAGTGCTCATTACAGCCAGGTCTCTCCCAGACACATGCAAAATGCCATCCCCATCACCCCTATCANCCCATCCTAAAACAACCCTCAAAAAAAAATAAAAAAAAAATCAACTTAAAAAAAAAAAAAAACAACAACAAAAAAAAAACTAAACGAAAAAGCAAGCCTTCTCTCTCTTGGGCTGAGTCACATTTTTATTTTCATTAAAGAACAGTTCACTGAATTTCCCCTAAAATAAATAAATTGGTGAAATAAGTCATTAATCTAGCCTAATGTAAAATGCACAAGTCTAAACTAATGAATATTTGTAATAAAGAGTGAATTTAAATTATTCCTACAGAACCTACAGATGTTGTAGGCAGGCTCAAGCATATGTGTTCAGTTTAGTCATTTTACTGAGTGCATGGCCATAGATTGGCTGAGCTGGAAAGTTAAGTTTTATTTATTATGTTTAGCCCTAGCATATTTGAGCACAGGCTCATTCTTTGCATTGGATATAACTGAAATCATAAATGGAGATGCAGAAAGTCCTTTGTTCTTTATAAGGTTCCTAGGAACAAACACAAGAAGCTGTTCTGCAGGGAAGACTCAGACTCTTAACAAGCACAGCTTTTGCACGATAATGTCTAAAAGCTAGAAATGAAAGAGGGGCAGTATTTTAACATATTTTCAGAACAGATTCCTTCTATAAATCTGAATTGCTGCAGTTATCTGATACAAACTTTGGCAGATTTTTAGCAGACCAGATGTCCTCAATAAAATGTTATTTAATGTATCAATGAACAGTTTCCAATATGCAAATCACTCAGTTTCTGTGAACATCTTATGGACAGCTGCCAATACGATGGGTGTTTGTTTCAGTAGACCAGAAGTGGCTGTAGAGAGTCTTGGGTTTCTGGTAAAAGCATCACTGAAAAATTATTCATTTCAGAGTAGTGCATAAGGAACGTGTTTATTTCTAGCAAATAGTCTAAAACCATAATAAAGTTAGGTTATAATAAAATTGGGAATAAAATCAACAATGCCTTCAGCAGCAGGAAGTTGAAGCAAGAAAAAGCAAATTATCCACAGGATGCTTAGCAATTGCTTTCCACATAAATTGTGTGAGGTGGCAGATTCCTAAGAGCTCTGGTGCTTTGCAGTGCTTGGTTTTAATGCTGCTTTCTGTGACCCCCTGTTGCTGTCAGGCCCAGTGACACCGGCCAGCACAGCAGCACAGCTGGCCTGGTGACAAACTCAGTTTCTGGTGCAAGAAAGCACCTGGGTGTATTACATCCCATGGGCAGAGCACTCCTCAGGGGCTAGGAAAGGTAGCCAAGGCTGGAAATCCTTTCCTCCACAGCCTCCAAAACACCAGCAGCCACCCCATCCTGCCCGCATGGCATGGCCCACGGCCAAGCACATCTCTGATCCTCAGGTGAAGCAGGAGGGTTTGCAGCTCCATCCCTCTGTCTGGGCTCTTCCACGTTAGTTACTGTTTCCTCATTTCCTTAAATAATTGAAAAAATTCACTCCACTGATGGGCCTTTTCAGTTTGTTGTAATTTGATTTTTAAACAGCCACCTTGCTGACATATTAAATTGTCTATGGATTGTTTTACTAATCTTATAAGAACATTACAAAATCAGTTATGTATGGTATTTACTACTGTAAATCAGGAGCGTGTTCTAATTTATGAGAAAGCCCCTTTCCCTCTGACTCCAAAGGAAACATGATTGACCCTGACACAGTTACGTGCTCCAGAAGGGAGACAGTCTGTCATGTTCAATCACTTCTTGATCAAATCCAAAATGGCAAGTTAATTGTTTAATTAAGGGAACAAGGCCCTTAGAAACTTTCATGTTCTACATAATTTTATAATGGGTCTATGTAAATAAAATAAATAAGATCTGATGGAATTGGGAGAAATTTCATAAGCAAAAGCAGTGCTAAATATCTGTGTTACTAACAAAAAGCTATCAACAGCCAACCTCCAGTGACTAAGCCCAACAAAATAACTTCATTTTGTAAGTATTTTGGAATTAATCTGAAAAATAACTGGCACATTTGAACAGAGTTGTAGCACACTTAGGTTACACCATGTTTAAGACAAGAACGAACCTCAAAGCCAGAAATCCATCTTACTGATTTTGAGGTAAAACTGAAAAAGCCCCAGGATTAAATAAAAACCAACAAATAAATTTGTGGAAAATTGTGCTACCAATGCTGCAATATTTAGCATCTTTTGCAGCTTTTAGGGGACTTTTGCCATCAAAGTGGCTGCTGCCTGCGTCCAGAGGTCACTTTTCACAGCCACTAAAAGTTCATTTTTATAATGCAAAACTCTGCCTTCGGAACTCTGCACCAGCTACTTAACCACGCACTGATTTATTTAGCTGTGAATGGGCCCCCACACGTGATAAACCCCATTATTTATAAGGCAACGTGAAAAGCACTGATTCTTTTTGATACATTATTCATTGAGAACAGCGTACCTGCGCTTCTCATTAGCGGGATTTCTTCCAGCATTCTGTGTTCTGAGGAGTTTTCAAAAGTCTCTCTCTCTCTCTCCCAAAACCCTTCCATGATTTTTTTTTTCTTTCTTTAGCTTAAACTATCACAATTTGATTGAAGCTCAAAACTGAGTTCATCATGAACTTCTGAAGAACCAGTTTTAAATTCTGACCTCAGCGTAGCTAAAACATTTCTATAATTCTACAAGTGTGATGAACTTGAGGTTTCTAATGATGTTTCTAAATACTCAGGTAATTGGTAGCAAATTCAGATACGTAAAAGCTGGCTTTTCAGTAAGATTTAAGCTTTTACACTTTGTCCAGTGCTTGTTCAAGGCCAGAGTACCCACACATCATCTGTGAAACATCAGTCCATGGGTGTTAACCAGGAACTGCTTAAGACCTCAAATTGCTAAAAGTAGTGAGACAGCCCTTAAGTCACAGCTATAGATTCGAGGGGACAGAGTAGCCACAGAAATGCTGGTGCTGGGGCACTACTTTTTGTGTGTCTTGGGTTTAAATTAATTGAAGCCACACCTACATCCAATAGTTTAACAAAACAAAGAGGATTTTTTTTTTTTAAGCAAGGAAGGAAGTACAGGGAGGTGGATGGGATGCTTGTTGCTTGTTTCAGATTGACAGTTTTAGGAGAGGGAGGAGGAAGAGAAAAATGGAAAATGAAAGAGAAAGGAAGGGAAAGGAGAAACACAAGAAAAGAAATTAAAAGAAAAAAACCCCAAGGAAATAAAAAGAAGATAGAAGAAGGGAGAAAGAAAGGAGAAAGAATAAAAAAAGGAGTCAGGAATAGGAGTTAATTATCAAGCCCCAGAGATGAAAAGGAAGGCAGCTGTCAGCTCTGGAATAACAGAGGGTACACAGAACATT
>VZTH01003998.1:574136-759620 GCA_013397815.1 Aleadryas rufinucha
ATTGTACTTTTTAGTAGAATCTGAAATGTAAGATTCACTCAAGAACCTTAACATTGTATAATGGGCCCCCTAAACTTCTCTAATGGAAGCTGTGGGCTTTCCAAAACAATAACAGTTAAGTTCTCGCTCTTTTACTTTCTTTTCATTGTGATACAAGTTTCTTGGCTTCTCATCTTAATTATGTGTGAGAAAGTTTCTAAAGTTTTAGCATAACTCAGTTTTATGAAGAGAGAACTTGAAAAAAGCAAGCCATAGATAGTTTCAAATTCACAACGAAATAAGTTTAACAGACTTTGCTGCACATAGATACCTAAATTTTTTTTTATGCCACTCTTCCTAAAAATACATGACTAAAATGCCCCTGTTGTAGAGCAGGCCAGATGAGGTGAGAAAGCAGCAGGAACACAGAGTGTGCTCTGCCAGTCCCAGCTCACACAGTGCAGAGGGAAATGAAGTAATCCTGCCTGGATTCATCAGCATTTAATCAAAACCTTCCTTTCCCCTCCCATCAATTAAAAGATTTGCAGAAGGCAGCAGAGAGGAAAAGGTAATAAGTCGAAAAATGATGAGGGAACCGGAGGGTCACATCAATAAAGACACATTTCTGTAACAATTGTCTTTGGTCCAGAATGAACAGAGAAGCACAAAGAATCTGCTTTCTCCAGCCACACTGAGGAGCTGTGTTAAATCTCTGATGAGACAAAGATTTTCTTTAAACTTTTATAGGAATGAGAAGGTCTTCACTAATGAGAGTTTAAGGGAATTTCTTAAATCTAAAGTGAAGGATACCAGGAGTTGAACATAACCTGAGGGTTTTCCTGTACATGTTCGCTAATATTACAAAGAGCTTTCAGAAAACCCTCTGAAGATCCTGTTTCCTGCAGGAAGAAAAAGAAGCAGGGCAGAAAGGCTTCAGGGAGCTGAAGAGGAAAGAATATTGCTGTAAAGGTACATACACAGTGTGTTGTTAGAGGAGGGAGAGCCGTCCAAACGCCACAGTACAATTCCGGTGTCTAGGAGGTAATTTGAAATGATTAAAAAAGTTCTGTCCTCACCCCTTCCTACGACAAAACTGTTCATGCTTAAAGAACCAGTGCACCCTGAACAGAAATACTGTACTGTGACTGGGATAACAGCTCCACTCATAGATAGTGCTTGTGAAAACCTAGAAAGGTTCATTTAATACCCAGTAACTGAACCCAGGTCTCTCAGGATTGTGCCCAAGGAAGAGCTGTGGAAGTACAAGAGGACTTTCCCCTCTTCCAGAGATGCCAGTCAAAGCCTTCTGCCCTATTGCAATGAAGAGCAAGACAGGCCCCATTCACACCTAGATAGCAAGCCAGCCATTTGACACTGCTGCCTGAAAAGCGTCCCCTTGGCAATAGGGAACATAAAAACCAAAACACCCATTAGATCATTTAAAATGTATCACTTTTTTCCCCCTTTTTGATGGGCATGTCTCTAAATAGAGCAGACTTGCACTGTGCTGATCCTCATGGGTCTCCCCTGTTGCAGGGATAATTGTAGCATGTCAGAACATGAGAAGTTTAAGTTGCACCTACTCCATGACCTATTGCAGAGGGGAAGAAAAATAAAATAAAAGAAACCCCAAAAGCCCCGACACCTACATCAGATTCGCCTGCCTTTATTGTATTCAATGGAAGTGCTGTTTTCTAAATAGCATATTGCTCTAAAGCACAGACAGAGGGGAAGATTTAACCTTTGTATAAATGGAGAGCAGTCAAGGGCAATAAAAGCTCACGTCAGGTACGAGAGGCTTATCGATGCTGACAGGGGGAGGAATGAGGAGTCGGAACACTTGCTCCTGAGCACGAGGTGTCAGCCTCACTGAGACCTTTACAAAGCTCTGCCCTGCTTCTGCTTCAGTACTGAAAGCTCCTTTTATGCTGGAAGATCTGCCAGGGAAGGGAGCCACCCTTTCAAATCCTGAGGAGGGCAGGAGCTCGCCCTTCCAAAGCAAGGAGGCTGAGGTAGGAACTGCTGCTGTGCCAGCTGCCACAGCCCAGGAACCAACGAGGGCAGCGCTTAGGAGTTTTCCTTGGAAGACAAGGCACTCACACAGCAGCTTTTGGGGCCTGCAGAGAGCCCTTGGGGCCAGCCTGTGCTGAGCACAGCCAGTGTGAGGTCTGCTCCGATGGATGGGAGCACCTCTGGGGCGGTACACAAAAAGGATGGGCCATGGACACAGAAGAGATGCAAGAAATCATCACAGAGGTAGAAAACTGGCATGAAGAGAACCAAGTGACAGCCAGGTAAATGAACAGCTACCAGAATTAAGGCATCCAAAGAGTTGCTGTGACCAGTTGGTCCTGCAAGCTTCATAATTGTCCTTCAAGAAACACATTTAAGTTTAGTGCAGGAATGTTAAAGCTCAGATGATCAGAAGGGTACTACCAGAATAAAGTAGAAAGAACAGCTGGGGAATTGTGTGGCATGTGGGAAAGAGATGGAAAAGCTTTCAACATAGTGAACTTATTAGAAAAGCCACCCAAACCTCCAACAATAAGTTTTTAAACGTTGAGGGAAATCCTGGGACATCAAAAAGTATTTGCCTTTAGAAATTTAGAGTGGAGGTCACAAAGGGAAACAGCTGGAACACCCTGATAGGAACACCCTGACAGGAACACCCTCTGCAGCAGCTACAAGGGAGCATGCTATAGTAGAGCAGCAATGGTGGATGTGCAACTGGTGTCATCTCAGAGACTTTCTGACACCAGGGCTTCTTTCTTATGGCTGGCTCTTTTCCTTCATTTGGCCTCCTATTTCCTAAGTCCCAAGTCAGTGGTTGACACAAGATACTGTCTCCAGTGCTTTCCTTCCACACAGGCACTCAGTTCTAGGCCCCATTCACACCTACTATGCAGTTGTGCTAATTATCCTGAGTCATATTTAAAGTTCTGTTTCTTCTCAACAAGAATTCTGGTTTTTTGTCAGAAAACACAGGAAAAAAATTTATTCAGTATCCAAATAGCAGCACAAGTGTCATAGGCTAAAGAAAAAAAAATCTTAAATACTTGGAATAACAGTAGTTGCTAGGAGGATTGCGTGTGTGGAATGTTTGTTGTTATGTTACATGAATTGCAGGAAGCTGCTCCAGTGAATATTTGTACTTGTGCAATCTTATTTGCTCTGTATATAGTGGCTCTTGCAACGTGGGCATTTGTGCAGCCTTTGTATTTTACATGACTTCCCAAGAGGAGAAGCAGTAGTGAAACCAATAAAGCAGGCAATAAACCAGTATTAATAATGTATGCAGAGCCATAGATGTCTATTTATATGATACAATATTAAAGTGTAAATGCTTTTTTTAAGATGAACATGAATGACCAAACCAATGTTCTTCGCATTTTTACCAACAAAGACATCATCATACTGCTGCATATTAAAGAACTCTTTCAATACACACACAAAAGCCCCCAGATTTTTACTACTTTGTATCTAATTATAATATTAGTAAAAACAAAACCAAACAAAACATTTGAAACACAGGAAATATATATATTCAGATGGTAATTGGTTAGGAAGATTAACAGATTATACTAAATCAGCGATAAAAAAAAATTACTCAAATATGCTGATATTTGTAAAATTCAATTCTAGCCACCAAGATTTGTAAGAACTTGAGGTTTTATTACTTCACTATTTCTTATGTAAGTGATGATGTTGACACTGAACAGCAAACAGTAAAATCTGTCATATCTTCATTTGAAACTGCAGCATAAATGATTTTGCTTATACCTTACACAAAGACCATTTTAGGGAGTTTTTAGTGACAAACATCAGTGAAACCTATTCTTGAAGCTCTTGTTCACATCAGCTGAGTGCTTTTAGGTCTTTACAGTGGCTTGGAGCAACACCTTTTACTCACACTTTACTGAGGTGGTTTGTGACTCACCTCTAAACACGGAGGTGGTGGGGCCATTGCCAAGGAAGATATCAGATTTTACTTCAGAACTTAAAAATTTCATCTTGCTGAGAGCATCTTTGGCGTCATATTTTGTTAACTGATAGATCTGAAATATCATTACTAATGGACAGAATAAGTACTTTAATTGTAAAGCAGTAGGTATCATTGTTACCATTTATTATTTAAGCCAAGGTAGTCCCAAATATTTTAGCAAGCCTCTGATGCCCAGAATTTTTCAACTCAAAGACAGAAGAAAGTAGAAAAAGCAAATCTTTCTTTTCTTCTGTAGTGACAAGACTACAAAGTAGCTTCCTCCTCTGCTGGGGTTTTGGTGTGTATGAAGAGAGACCAGAACTATTTCTGTTTGATCAAGCCCTTAATATCATAACAGGATCTCAGTTTCTCTTTTTACCATTTTTACGCAGGTAACAACAGTGTACCCAGATCAGCAGTGTAGAAATCAAATTAAACTTAATTCTCTGACTAGAGTTGCCTGCATGCTTGCAAGCTCTCCTGGAACTGAAAGTTGCTCTGAGACTGCTGCGTGTTCAGCCAGCCTGAAGGACAGAGGTACCAACTCCAGCATGTCCATGTCATCACGTGGCTGTCCTTAGAGCTGATTTCTCACTATGACTATTGTAAAGCAGTACTTGCCCACCTATTTCAAACCATGTTCTCAATGTGCATTGGGGACAGCATGAATAAGAGTGCTTTATCATTGTGATTCATGCCCTAGCATACATCCAGGTTTTTATTCCACACATACCCAGTGACAAAGGTCTCTGAAAGGACGACACGTCTGTTATTGGCTGCACCAGATGCTGTTCAGTGCTTGGCATAGCTGGGAATTCCACCAGAGCTCAGTACAGAAAACCAGACTTCTGCACTGGAGCTGCTTTGTGTCTTTACAGCCCCCCAAGCAAGCCAAGGCCACCTCGTCCTCTCATCACCCCTATTTCCCATTGCTGCCTCAGTTCTCACCCTCACTTCTTCCCTCACTCGCTTCAAAGGTTAGAGGGGAGAAGCTTTACCTGCTGCTGTCAGCAGACTGGAGAACTGGGAAGTGTGCAGGTACAAAGGAAATACAGGAATTCAAAGTGACTGTGATTTAAAATATATTCTTCAAAGAAAGAGAGATCTGTCTTGGTCTTCGGGAATGACAGAGCATGATTTTCTTATTTTTGCAGAGAGGACTACACACATCAAGGGAGAGCAATACCCACCTGAGAATTTTTGTACAGATACATCTTTGAAGAAGCAGCTTCTGGCATAAATTCTACACATTACC
Source organism: Aleadryas rufinucha (assembly GCA_013397815.1). Taxonomy (NCBI): domain Eukaryota; kingdom Metazoa; phylum Chordata; class Aves; order Passeriformes; genus Aleadryas; species Aleadryas rufinucha. Next base: position 579,353 of record VZTH01003998.1, read on the forward strand.
AGGGGACAGACAGGTAGTCTTTCACAGGAGGAGGAGGAGGCAAAAAAGAGTTATAAACAGAAGAAGTCAAGTAGTTGGAGAATAGAAAAAAAATCAAGACAAGAACAAAAAAAAAACACAAAACCAAAAAAAAGACTAACAAAATAACCTGTCTAATTTTTCAGAAAATTTCTATCTATTTGATGGATATTTGCAGGATTGTTGAGAATATTTGTACCTCTCTGCAGTGAAAGATAGATCCATGAAGAATTAGATATTCACATTGGATGAAGAGACAGGTTTCCAGGCTCTCTAGGGCTCAGCACTGTGACACGCACAGTGAGGCTGAATAACTGCTCAGTCCTACAACACCAGAGTACCTTCAATTTAACCGAAACCTTCTATCTAGGAGAGGCACTGAAAACATACTGGGTTTGAGCAATATCAGGATTAAAACATATGCTGATAGAACTGAATCAGGATCCAAGGAAAGAACAAAAACATTATGCTGTCTCACCTATGCTAACCGAGATAATATAATTTGAAATTTATGACTTTCATTAATACAGAAGAGAGTAAATAAATGTGAAAAGGTGATGACTATAAGAGGAGATGCATCAAAACTTTGAAGTAAAGCTCTTAGTACATATAAAAGAAGCTGCAACAGTGAAATAAAATTGAAGCTGTTTGACCTACAAGAATAACCAATCAGCAAGACCCTGAGGTTTCTCCTGTCTCTGGCTGTTTATCTTTGTACAAATCACACCATTGCTCTTGGCTCTTACTTCCCTCCTAACCTTTGTCATTCTTATCAAATTGGCCTGTAAAGATCTCCAGGCCAGGGCTTGTTTCTTACTATGCTGGACCAAGCACAGCCTCCATCAGGTCTTCTGAGCAGCCTGGTACAGAAACACGCACATATGCTGTACCACTGAGAACTGATAAATAACCTGTTAGATGTATCTTGGTTGCTGAGAGCATAAAGATGTCCATGCAGGGCCAGACCAAAGCCCAGTGCAGAGTTCAGTGACCTCCCTGTTGCTGATGAATAGTCCAGAGAAAGGTGTAAGCACAGGGATATGTCCTTAAATACTCTCTTCCCAACTCAGCTTTGTCACTCTCTGACTTTTTAAGTCAGCAGCAGTGGTAGTGGTGCCTTTGTCTGGACGCTGCAGTGCCCATCTGCAACATTCCAGCAGGAATTCAGGGCCCGCCTGCAGGTGGGGAGTTCACTGATGAAAACTCTTTCTACATAATGATGTAAGAAGCAGCAGAGTTTGTTTCCTGAGGAAATCACACAATGACTGATAAATGCGGACAGTGAATCTGTGGGGAGAAGTTTCTTCCATGATCTGGGAGTGATGTGGAATTGCCGCTAAAACTCCTAAAAGCCCTGAGGGGTATTACCTATTGCTTTTCTATTAGGAGCTCTGTGTCAGTGCTGATGACTTCCTGGTAACCCAGACTACATAAACTACTTTTTTGTTACTTTATGTCTTCCCTATAATCCTTTCATTCTGAATAAATGGGATTTTGCTTTATGGAAGCTGGTTAACCTTATGCTGAACTAAAAATCAGACTTGCAGTTAATTACCAGGATCTGCAGTCTAAAGCCCTGCAATCTGAGCATTTTATATAGAGAAAATTGAAGCACAAAGAAATGACTTAGGCCAAAACAGAAAATCTAATCAGACTTTGGCAGAGTTCAAAACAACATTAAATCTCTTATTGTAATTGCAAAACATATTCAAGCAAAAACTGATCATCAAATAGCAATAGGAAATAACAAAGGTATTAAGAACTAGATAAACAGTATGGAATTTGAGATGCGGTATTTTAAAACTTTATCAAGTCATTAACATACCTGGTAACAGACTTCCAATTATTTTTTCTTTATAGGTCAAATATATACCAATATATGGTAGGTATAGAGAAAACAACTCTTATTCAGTTAGGAAAGGGGGACATAAAAATCTCTGAGAAATATGCACAGTATATCTTGGACAAATAACAAAAGCTGCTGTCAGAGTGCACAACAAAACCCCTCAGAAAGAAACTCCTGCTTTCCCAAACATCAGATAGACAAACCCCTTTCTCCTCTCACTGCCATCATTTTATTGCTACATTGACCACCTTGCCAAGACTGAAAAAATAAAATCCAAACACTAAGCCAGCTGCTCTTACATGTGCATGTTTTGTCCAAGCTGATTGTGCCCCAGAAGTTTGGGTTCATGTCTGCTCAATCATTTTGTGGTTTTGAGAGCACTCATTTATGTGCATATCCCACATAGCCCCCCCATTTGGTAAGCTGTGCCAGCGTAGACAGCTGATCCAGAGGCAGAAAACCCAGACATAACACACTATTTCTTCACTTGGAGATGTTCCAGAATTTCCTAAGAAACACTGGAATCCTTTGAGATATTGTTGCAAATGTAGTGTGAACCTTTCCCATTGTACGTCAGGTCAGCTTGCACGTAAGTTGAAACTGCACAAATAATGATCTGAAGTCCCACAGAAAACTTCAAAATTTACTGGAGAAAGTCCTTAAACCCTTTCAATATCCCTAACTCACATCAGCTTTAGCTACATTTACTGGGCTTTGGTTCTGCAAAGTGTTTTCAGGGTGAAATACATACCCAGGTAACTCTCTAGTACTTCAGCCTTGTTTCAGTCTCAACAAATGAGTCCCAAAAAGATATTCAGACTCATATTGCCAGGCACAGTGATTCTTCACTTACATTGCCAGTGCTTGGACTCTTCCTCTGTCTGCAGGATCCTGCAATGTCTCTGTTCCCATGCTCTGGATCAGCACCAGCTACAGCACTTCAGTCTCACACCTCTTGGGGAAAAGGGGTATGAGGTAAACAGCCAAGACTTGCAAGGCTGGAGGAACAAAGTCTCCAGAGTCCATATCTCTACATGAACTGCTCACTGAAACCAATTTGGAATTCTCTTTAATTGATTTAGCACCGTGCCCTTTCCAGAGCAGCAAAGGAGGAACAACGCCAGCTGTTGATTAACTGTCAGTTCAACCCACTCCCCCCAGTCACCTGTGCAAACCCACCCACAGCAACCAACAGCCCCCTGCCAACAAAAAGGGAGGGAAAAACAACCTCTGCCGAAGCTATTAAAATGAATGAGAGCAAAATCTGCCTCTGAAAAATATCCACGTCAGAAAGAACTCAGCAGAGCAACCAACAAAAAGTTTCCTACCAGACTGCTTGAGACAGATGAGAAAAAAATGGTACAGATGTGGGTTGGGTGGAACTCCTAGAACAAATGACAAATAGGTTTCTGTGACACTGAAAGCAGCTTGCAGTCTCATGTTAATCTGTGGGTTTTATATAAATAGAGTAAAGCTCCAATCAAGTTGATGACTTGTTTCAAGACAGAAAGAAAAAAAAATAAAGAAATATACATAAAGGGAAGGCATATCTCTGTTTCTATCAGACTGATCAGTGAAGGGCATTTAAGCTCCCATGCCATCTTCCTCCTTGTCTTGGTGACCACCACAACACTTGTACCTACAGCCTGATCCTGGAACACGTCCATGACCATCTCTTGAGAAGCAATGATGCAAGATTTCCTGGCAAACACACTGTCCATCCTTCTGAGGAGGATGGCTACAAAATGCTCTGTCACTTTATGTCACAGCACTGACAGCCTTCCAGCTCCATGAATACTTGGCATTTACAAAGTGCAGGAAAGTGGAGAGGACTGCCATCAGCAGGCAGTGGGGTTTTTCAGGCCCATTTGCTATTTTCCTGTGTGTCATATATTCAGGATTCATCATGCCATAAACCCCAGAATTCTGTGTTTCAGCACTACAGGAGGAAGGCATGTTTGGACAGGGAGGCAGGACTGAAATCAGCACACAAAAGCTGTAGCAATAGCAGACAAGGAGCAGTAGGTGCATTGCTACTGGAGAAGGCCACATGACTGAGGGACAGCTCAGTGTTCAGAAACAGATGATGTGTCTTTCATCCAGTGTAAAAAGAGAGTGACTACTAAACCTTCCTCCAATGACGCTTTGCCACCTTCTATCTCTTTGTGATATCCCACTCAGCTACATTGTTAGCATCCCAGAATAATTAACCAAGCATTGGCTAAGATGACAACAACTTATGGTGGTTGCCACCTGACAGCTGTTTGCTGGCTTGCAGAAAGTCTGTTCTCAGTGTGGAGCAGGCCTGGTGTCCCCAGCAGGAAAACTGTCGAGGGCACAGCTGTCACTGGCCAGGGCTGGACATGAGGAACTTGCCAGGGGAGTTGCCCCAGCCGTGTTTGATGGGACTCAGAGGAATCTGTCTGCAGGGCTCCTCCTCCTGGCCTCTGCCTCAGCACACAAGGCATTGTAAAAGTGGCAAAGACAACATTCTTCTCTAAAGTGTTACAAGATCTGCCGTGGTTTGAAAAGGGCTGTGTGAAATCTTCCCCATGGTGAGTCCTGGGCTGTCTAAAGCAGCTTAGCGCAGTTTAGCATATGTACGAACTTGTTGAGCTATCAGTGCTGTCTTAGGCAGCAATCCTGTAAACCAGGGGGGCAGAATCCACAATCCTGAACATGAAGCAAATAGATGGCATTCTTGGGAACATCTTAATCATTTTTCTCCCTCTAGTTCCATGGGTTTTCTGGTTTTGCTCCACTCAGCAACTTTCCAGTGGAGGGGGGCACTGAACGTGACCTTACAGAATTAGCTACCTGCGCAGTTCCAATACAAACTGTTCTCTCTGCGGAGCGATCACAGACACTTTCTTTTTCATCAAAACCGAACATGTTAACTAAACCACCATGACAAACTCCGTGCTATTGCAGTCAAATCTAAATGGCTGTTCAGTGATGCACAACAACCTCTTCTTTTAAATCCTAGCCTGCTTTGGCTCCCTAACACAACCAGTTACAATTAGAATTTTCATTCTTGCCACATCCCTGCCAACCACCTGCAGTCAGAGCACGTATTTCTTATCCAATCAGTTCGTGCCCAGTACCTGCCAGTGTGGAGATGACCTGAAGTAAATGGATAACAGAACTCACCTGCTGCCCGATTCCTGTCCTGAGGAAGCCTTCGGAAGGGTTTCAAGGGCTTAAGTATGTTGGCAATAAAGAGCTGCCTTTGGAACTACATAGAAATAAAACATAAGTAAGGATCATTTGTGGCCCAATTTTAACCATCAGTGGCCTGGATTTTCTGACTCTGCACTTCAGTTCCTTTACCTCAGTTAGAACTTGTCAGCACTTCATAATCAGAGTCAAATTTACTAATCTTGCAAAAACTAGCCTGAAATTTAGCCTAGCAGTGCTCCTTAGGAGAAGCCCAACACTGGATTAACCAGATTCACAGGAAGTGGATCTAAGTGAAAATATGGCAGAAGCAATTCTAGCACAGCATCTGTCCGTGCTGTGGTTTAAGTGAATCACTCTGGGTAAAACAGGAACTACCTTTAATTATCTTGAACCCAAACAAAGTCATTTTTGGAAACGCCCATCTGTTATAACACAGTCTGGTTTTTCCAGGGCTGTTCAAATCCCTCCAACATTTTCAAGTACCCAAGAAAATAATGTTTTTCATACAGCTGACTAAATTTGCAGTCTTTTCCTTTCCTTATGTCTGTGCATGTATTATCAATGTCTACACATACTGGGGATTTACAACTGTAATTTAGCATTGCTCAGTTTACAGAGAAAACTGAATAACAAAGGACTAGCTGACAATACTGGGTGGTGCTGGATAGTATTACTCAGCATTGTAATTATCTTATCTCTACTTGCACAGCCATAGTTTCAATCAAAAAACCCTCAGTCATTTCCACTCCTGCTGCAGATAGCGTGGGCCAACAGATCACTTAATCTGTGCCTAGTTCTCTGCAGAGATGATAAGTACGAACTTCCCTGGGATATTCTTGCATCAGACTCATCTCAGAGTAGGAGGATCACTGCTGCACGATGCAATTCCACCTCAAGTCAGGTTTCCTCAAGACCAGAAGTTACAACTCAGAGTAGATGTGGCTCCTATCTAATTATATATTATTTTATTCACTTCTCAATAAACACTCAAACAATCAGAGTTTGGTTGTGTCATTGTGGCTTTACAAGGAATAGAAATCACTTTGAAAGCCTTGTCAGTGTTTTTATGTAGCCCTGAGGAGAAGGACTTGGGGGTGTTTGTTAATGAGAAGCTCAACATGGGCACTGGCAGCCCAGAACTCCCTCGTGTCCTGGCCTGCATCAGAAGAGGGTGGGCAGCAGAGGGAGGGAGGGGATTCTCCTGATGCCCAGATCCCACCGAGAGCACCCAGCTCTGCGGCTCCCAACACAAGGACCTGGAGCTGCTGGAGTGAGTCCTGAGGAGGCCCTGGAGCTGCTCCAGGGCTGGAGCCCCTCTGCTCTGGAGCCAGCCTGGGAGAGCTGGGGGTGCTCACCTGGAGAGGAAAAGGCTCCAGAGAGACCTCAGAGCCCCTTGCAGGGCCTAAAGGGGCTCCAGGAGAGCTGCAGAGGGACTTCTCATGTAGTGAAGTGAGAATGGCTTTAAACTGAAGGGCAGATTTAGATCAGATAATGGGAAGAAATTCTTCCCCATGAGGGTGGGGAGGCCCTGGCACAGGGTGCCCAGAGAAGCTGTGTCTGCCCCTGGATCCCTGGAAGTGTCCAAGGCCAGGCTGGATGGGGCTTGGAGCAACCTGGGATAGTGGAAGGTGTCCCTGCTCATGGCAGGGGTTTTGGAATGAGATGGTCTTTAAGGTCCCTCCCAATCCAAACCATTCTATGATAAGAGATTTTGTGCTTCTCCATAGCATTGTGGGAGGAAAACAAGGGCAGAAGGATACACAGGTGAATGCTCTCATCACTCTTTGCCCACTGGGTCTCAGGGCAGAACCACATTCAGCTCTTGAACACTAATTTAGGTTTCCAATATTTCACTATTTAATTGCCATTAAAAGTTCCCTCCCTCCCTGCCAGAGGAGGAGCAAAGCTTCCCCTTTTTTTTAAGGGGTAGAAAAAACAAAAATCCAACCAACCAAAGAAAGCAGCAGCAAACCCCTCTCCAACCCCAAGCAAACAAATTCAGCTCCACCAAAGTATCTTTTGGACACAGTTCTGTTCAGTAGCAAAATGAAATTACCCAGGACTGCTTTGCCAAGGCTGTGACATATGTCAACTGCAACCATTGCTACAGTAGCATATACTTAATTTATAGCTTTTACAGAGCATTTTCAGCTCTAATCATGCTCTTCTCACACTATTCAAATTTATTTAAAAAAACAAAGAACCCTGTAACACATAGTCCCTAATGCACATTTGAAAGCAAAGCATCTATGGTCTCAAATCCAGCATGACCCACGTTACAGAGCAAAAAGAGTAAGATGATTAAATAGACTGGCTCACCCATCTTGTTTTTACACATCAATAAATAACCTCAACACAGCAGAAATAGAGATGCGGTTTTCTGTTTGGAGGTAATTCAAACACTGGCTCTTCTTCAGACCTTCCACACTATGTAAAATAGAGCTGGGCAAATAATTCATTATGAATTATTCATTCAATTAATTTAATTTCTTCTGCTCACTAATTAACTATCTTGACTTTTTTGAATGTTTTCATTATCTGAAAATTATTTACTCAACAGTTTCTATGAATAACTCCTTGCCTCTAGATTGTTCACAAGCAGATTACTGCAAGAAATCAAAATTGTAAATTCAAGCTGTGCTGAATAGTTTTAATTAGATATGCAAGTCATATGGAATTTTTCTGGTTCCTTATTGGATATATGGAAAGAAAAAAACCCACAAGAAGCCCCACAACCAACACCACAGATTTCTCCTGCAAACAAACCAGTTCCAAGACTAAAATTTATTCGCCATGAAAATTCTTGAACATATTAATTTTATAGCACAGAATGATTTTATCTTAATCTTTGGTGAAAAAAAAAAAGCCAAAAAACCAGTAAAATATGCACTTTAATTTCAAAAAGTGAAACACAACTTGCATGCATCTATTCTTTAACCACTTCAGCTTCCCCTATAAGTCTGGGTCTTCTTCCAGGCTGAAGCCCCCACTACAGCTCCCTACACCGAGTCTGGGTAAGGCAGGACTGCAGGGCCACCAGTAGCCCTGGAGTGAAGGGGATGTCCCAAGTCTCCTCTTTAGTTTGCATCAAGGAGAAGGTCACTCATGGCCAGTCTAGGTAGCTCTAGGGAAGCTCTTACAGAGGTTGTGCAGTTCTTTTTCTCCTTTTCAGAGGAAATTGAGATACTTATGGGGATGGACAAAGAGAGCAGGTGAAGTAACTCTTGTCGTTTGATTCAAATGCTACCTCAGCACTGGGCTCTGTTTCCTTACAGCAGCACCCAGGCTGTGCCTCTGACCCCCAGCTACAGACACAGGGACTAAACCACGGCCTTATCTTGCTTGGTAGATGCCATTGTAAGAAGCACAAAAGGGAATGATCGAATGGGAGAAGACTGCAAGTGACCAGAACGTGGTTTAGAGCAGCAAACATGGCTGGGGAATCATCTACATACACAGACACAAGGTGGATAAAATGCTTTTCAGCAGAGCAAAAGAAATTTTTCCCTGTATCATCTAATAATAACACCAACAAAAAAATCCTCCCAAAACCCCAAACCTGCCTTGGACCCATCTTCCTATAGCTGGTGCTGCTTGTAAATGGGAGCTCATTTCCCCTCCCTCCATGGCGAGAGGAAAGGGAGAAGTTAAGATGGCAAACAGCCATCTATCAGAGCACAGAGTGTTTCAGAAGGAAGCACAGCACTGCCGGGCACTCCGTTCTGCTCCCAGAGGAGACGGCAGCCGAGCACCTCGTGCGGGACAGAAGGTGGGACAGCCATGATTGCTGCCATCATCTCCTGCCACGGCCTGAGGGGACTCAGCTGCTGCCATCAGATAAAGTCATTGGGCAACTCTCCTGCCAATTTACAGCCACCAATTCTATCTGCTTCCCACCCACCTGAGGGGGAGGGATTGTGTTGTGGACTCTCATCAGGTGTGAACAATCAGCCTTAACTGAGCTCCTGAGACAGAGGTGCTGCGAGTGAGCCGCTAAAAGTTAGAGTTCAGACTGGGGTATAGTTAGCAAACTATGGATTTTCATAAGAAACATGCCAGATTTGGATGTATTCACCTCCAAGAACAAATCTTTGCCTTATCTGTGTGCAGATGATAAATTATTTTGGTTTAAATCCTGAAGTGTCAGTTTGACCTTTTCCTTCAGCACATTAAAGACCCCATACCCACAGCTGAAGACTTCATGAAACACAAGACTATACCTAGGGTTTGCCAAGTGGAACGCTTAACATGCCTTACAAATAAGATTGTCTTTAAAAAACATTTTCAGACAGTCAATGTTACAAATAGATTAATTATTATTTCTGTTAAAATAATTCCTATCTTAGTCTTTAATCTCATAAAAAGTGTTTCCAGCCAACTAGATTTAGTTAAAATTAGTCTCCTACAGTATTTTTATTCACACAAAACAGCTGTTCTAGAATACCACACAGACCTCTGTTGATTAAAATCCGTGAAGATTTCCTTAAATATTTAGGGACAAACACCAATTCTGCTCACAAAAACAACCTTAACTAATTTCTTGTCTACTGGAATTCCACTTATTAAGTCTCCAGCACACGTGTTACAGCAAACAGATGAAACTCTTGGTGACAATGTGCATAATGAAGAGACCCCATTCCTTACAGAGAAGGCTAATTAATCATTAGGTGAGTGCTAGTAAATTTTCTGAATCACCAAGTTTCTGACAGACATGCTGTTAAGCCAGCGAAATGCCCGCAGATGTTACTTGCCCATCAGAGGGGAACATATTCTCTTGAGGACTCTGAGCATCTTGTCACATTTTATTTATTTATTTTTGAACAAAACAAAAAATTAGCAAACCCATGCAATGATTAATGTATATGTGCAAGCAAATGATAATAGCATGAAGCCTATTAATAATTAAAACCAGTGCTGGATTTTAAGATACTAAAGTTGAAATGTGAATTGCTTTCCAGCAGCTCTGGAATGGTACAGTTAATGAATCTATTGCACTGTCTCCCTAATAGCTTCAGCATAACTTAATTCAGAGAAAACAATCCTGAATTTTCACAGCAGGAGGCTCAGTTTTACTTTACATTCTCCCTATGCCTTTTAGTACTTTACCAGAGCAGTCTCCACATGAAGGCTCCATCACCAGGTTCAGTAACCTGTGTCACTGTGCCCCCCAGATACAAAAGGCAGAGCTTTGGAATAGCTCTGTGCTTGCCAAGACCCCCCCACTGCTCCCATGGAGAGCCTGGGGTGCTGGCCAGGATGTGGCCAAATGTGCCACAAACCCAAAGGCAAAATCAGACCAGCACCAAACACCCTTTGTGATACACCAGAAGTGTGGATCAGGCTTTTAGGGATACTCATTAGGACAGGGTACTCCTCAAAGACACCTTAGATCTGCAGTTTCACTTAACTCATCTTTCTCCTTCACATATTTTATAAGAATAGTCTCAGAAAAACATTAATGATTACTTTTTTAAGTATGTCTGTAATGACAGGGTTATTTTTCAGGTGCAGAATTCCAGGCAGGGCCTCAGCAGGGCTCAAGTCTGAAACCTCTTCCTCACTAAACGTTTTCCTTTCAACAATCTTGAACTTTTTTCCCCCCTGCCATTACAAAAGAGGCTGGCATATATGAAAACTACCACTTCTTTTATTCCTCCCCCTCCCTCCCCAGGTATTAATTACATTATAGTTCATTAGCTCAGCTCATTAAGACCATAGCACAGGTAGGAAATAGGTAATTGGCTAGGTATAGTTATTACATTAATTTAATTAGCTGTTTTGTGCTTTTATCAAAAAGGTGACCTCTGTGGAGTCTGGAATAGGTTTTCCTCCCTTGCTGCTCACTGGGTTGCAGCCTTGGGTCTGTGATTACCTATGAGGATGAAAAGCAAGATTCAAATTGCTTTTGGTGGGGTTCAGACTGAGGGGAAGAGGCAGCTGCATCCAGATACTGCTGTACAAGGGTGTTTCATTTTAATTTACTTGTCCCTCCTCACTTGCTCAGACACAACTGGTGCTTTATTGTGTCCAGGCAAAGCACAAGCCTGGATGTGGGGAATGTGGGGTTGTACTGCTCAAGACAGACCAGATCTCTTAAGAGTCCCTGCAAGCCAGAGCAAAAGAGTTAAAACCCATGGTAAATACAGAAAATATTCACACATCTGCACATAAGCACGGGCTGGCTTGGTGACAGTGCCACAGGGAGCACAGCAAGCCTTTCACCCCCTGTCACTGCTGAACGCCTGCACAGGGCTCAGCACAAGCTGCCCCCAACCACTCCTAGAGGGGGCTTTATTTCAATATTGCCTTAATTAAACAACCAGAATGATTTGTTCCCAAGAACACCATGCAAGTGAACACTGTGGATAGAAGCAGCTCTAGGGATGCTTTCTGTTAAAGCAGCAATTGGTGGGGGTGGCAAGGCATGGTCCAGTTCCTAATTAAGTAAATGTGACCTCTCCCACTGACTCAGGTGGGAGCTGGACAAAGCCCAGAACAGAAAGGGAGGGGATCAAGCAGCAGGTTCAAGCGAGTTCAAAACAGCATCAAGAGGTTTACTTGTCACCTTTATAGGAAAATATCTATGTAGTCTACAGAAGAGTTTCCACAGAATCTTCTATCTAAATAAAACCCATAGATACCTTATGTTTAGGTAAAAACATAAACAAAAACAAGATTTTAAATGAAAAAAGGAGAATTTTTTTTTCAATTTCATCTCTGTTCTCATTTTGAAAAATTTTCTCTTCAAAAATAAAATATCTATGACTATTCTGAGGTTCAACACTTTTGTTGTATTACAGACACTCACACCTAAATCTCACATTGCTAAAATCTAGGTTTGTGTACTTATTGCTTCAATATTATGTCGCTTCCCAATGCTGACAAACAGCAGAAATAATACCTGTCTGTTTGTGCAATCACACAAGGGATGGAGCTGGGATTATAAATTATCTCCAGAGAAATAAGAGGCACAAAACAAAAGCTTGTCAAGTCAACTGGAGCAAATTGGTATTGTGCTGGAACAAACTGGAGAACTAACAAGCAATACAGATGAAATCATGGACAGCTAGAGCAGATCCATAGTTTATCTTCCAGAGTCAGTTAATGTCAATGTCAGTGGAATTTGCACAAGCAACAAACCCTCAACCTCAGCTCTACGCTAGCTGACATTTCCTTCCTTTTAAAATTGGCAGTGGAACCTAAATTTAACCTCTGGAGAATATGCCACATGACATCTGTGTTCTTTACATGTTCAGCTTAAGACTTTGAAAGCTAATTTATCCATGCAGCACCTCAATAAGTGACTCGCCTAGCAACAACTGAACCTCTGTCACTTGTTGGCTTCTGGCAGCAGAGACTTTTTCTCTTGAGAGCTCATTCTTTAATAATGACCGTCTCAGACCCCTGAGGAAGACACTAATGAGCATTTGAAAATGCCAAAAAAAAAAAATAATCTAACAGCAGTCACTGATTTTTGAAGAAACAACACCTGTTAAAAGTGGTCATTGTACCAATAGATTTTTGCAACCAATTGTGCCAGGCTGTGTTATTAGATTCATATTGAATCTCACGGCCAAAATACAAACACTTAAACAGACGCTTGAAATACTGAAAGCCAAGTTAAAGATTTCTTACAAAGTGCTGCTTCTGTTACATGCTTAAGAAAACAGTATGTGAGAAGAATTTTGAAACAAATTCCAAACCAAACCAAACTCCTCCAAACCAAACCAGCTTCAAAATAATAAAGTACAGTGACAAAAGTGCTTTCCCAAGGTCCCCTGGATCCAGATGTAACTCAGTGAAGAAGGATATGGAGAAGTGGCTTTTCCAAGTGACACTGGCCTGTCCTGGCACTGAGGGGAGGAGCAGTGCCTCAGACACAGATGAGGCACTGCATGTTTTGCCAACGTTTCTGCAGAGTTTCTGTGGCTCTAAAGAGAAGGCACAAATCATGCAGCCATGTGTTTACTGAATTTCCCTCCTCGCTGAAAGCAGGTTTTCTCACTCCACCATTGGGCAGTGCAAAATAATTCCAGAACTTCAAAATAAACATGACTGAGAAGGCAAACACATAACGCAGTCACGCATTAGTCAAAGGGTCTGGTGTCGTGGGCACTCTGCCCCACGCAGCCCGGGCTCTTTCCCTCGAGGCTGGGATGCTGTAGGGGTGTGACAGTGACACAAGGCCAGTCTGCAACATATTCACGTGAGTTTGAAATGGAGACTCCGAGTGCCAAATAAAAGCAGGTATTCCTACCACTTTGTAAATATTTTAACATCTTCCCCTAAAGAAATAAAGTGGTGATGTACCCAGCTGTATTAGCAACAAATCAAATGTTCTGCAAACACCATGAGACCAGGAGAAAATGAGTTTGAGATATTATCCTTGTTCTTTACTTACACGCCCCCATTTGCAGAAACACTCCAGTCTATCCTCCCTTTATATTAGAGGAAAATTAATTAAATAGGTAATAATTTAGAACAAAAGAGGAGAAATAGCCTGTAACACAAAGGCATTATTAATGAAGAACTGTTACTTTAGAATAGGTGAATAGATGCATTGAAAGAAAAACAACTAGGAATAATTTAACAGGTTTAAAACTCTGTGCCTTTCATATACCCATGGTCATTTTAGTAAAATGATGTGCTTGTTTTGGGGGAATCCAGCTCTCCTGGAAGCTAGCTAAGAGTTTAAATCACCCCATCTATTTACAGTTATTGAATAGCAAAGTGCTAAAGGAAGCTGTGTCAGAGAATAGGTAGATATATGCTGATAGCATCTTGTCACCAACCTGAGATGGGCTCTTGCACTTACTTGAATATTCAAGCAACTTTACACAGGGAAAAAGAACTATTCATATGCATTATTGAACCATTGTACAAATGCCATCTGAATCAAAACCCTAGATTGGCCTCTCTGTAAAACAGGAGCAATTTAAAAAGTGTCCTGATTCCTGTCTGTAGACTGTAGGCATCAAATAAAGCACTGGAAAAAAAACCCACATATCCAAATTCATTTGCTGTTCCAGAATTCACACACCCTCACGTGCTCACGTGCACATGATGAGCCTGTGCACTTTGCCCACTATTTGAGGAGGTGAATGAGCTTGGGGTACTGGAAATTAACAGAAAAATAACTCAGAGCAAATAAAAACTTTGGCTACTGAGAATAGCCTTCATTCCAAATTCTTACTTCCAGAAAAAATGCCGTCCAACCCACCAGGACAGGTGTGAGAAAAGAAGCTTTTGCAGTCTCACGAGTTTGGTGTACAGCCACTGGCAGACCTTAAGGACAGGGCATGGCAAATGGCCAGAGGGGTCAGGACAACCATTCCCTCACTCTGTCTTTGGCTACTGAGGGTTGTTTTTCTGCTTACTAATTTCTTCTTTCATTGAATTCAACAAAAATAAACACAAAGCTGAATCACCATTGCACGTGGTTAAAATTAATCTCTTCAAACTCTACAGACCACAAATCCTCTTGCTACAACTTTATTTTTAAGGGATGCCTAGCAATGATTTGCTGTGAGATGAATAATGCATTTATATCACATACTACTTGTAGCAAAAATAATCTATAAATGTTTAATAAATATCCTGTAATGCTTTTGGTGAGCATGTTATAAATAAGTAACAATAGGTTTGCAATGAAATATTTATATGCATTTTGGCTATTGTTATGCTTTAAGTGTTCAAGGAGCCATTACTAACAAAGTGAATGGAGTTATCAAGGTTATAGATATGTTCTGCAAGCCATTTATAATGAAATGTTCAACACTTAAAGTAAATGCATTTGTAGAGGTTGTTGACAGAGTGTAAGTGTCTAACAAACCATTCATACAAAACTCCACGCAGATATAAATGATACGTAGGCATTTGATAAGTCATTTATGGTGAGACATGAAACTCTTCTCTGCTGGGAATATACTGCAAGATCTTGTGTGTCCCTGCATCCCATCCCTGTGGCATGCTTACAAATGAATGGTTAGAGCTTGACAAATCCCTTACAACTCATATTATTAAGATGGCAGCTTAGCTGTTACATCCAGATAAAATGAAGGGTCAACAGCATGGATAACTTCCAGAGAGCCACTGGGGTCCAAAAGCAGTCAGAGGGTACTTCCCATACAGCATGGTCCTGAATATGCCCTGTTCCAGGCACTGCTGGGGGAGGGACACAGGGAAGCCCTCGCTGGCCAACAGGGAGTGTTAAACTAGCCACACGTCCGTGGCAGGGTGGAGAACAGCCCTGGGACCAGGATCTGACCCCGCCAGGACAAACTGTACCCCTCAACCTGAGAAACTCAGAGTACTCCTGGTGCTGTTTAAAAAGACAGGCATGAGCTGTTCCTGGGGATATGAGTGATGGATTTGTACCACACGCTGTGATCACACACTGACCCTACAGGTTTCACAGCCCCTGTCCCCGTGGGGAGCACCTGAGGCTGCCTTTGGCTCCCACAGCTGCCCTAGGTGTTGCTGCTTTGTACCCAGACCTTCATCAGCACTCTCACAGCTCCTATAAAACACCCTGGGCTCGGCAGCAATCGCTGCTTGCAGCTCTTACTGACCCTCAAAGGCTGAGATGGCCAGGACAGCAACATTGTTCTCATGACAGGAAATCATCGTGATTCCTCACTTAGTGAAAAGAGCACTACAAATAGCTGGAAAGGTTTAAAACCTGACTGAAATAATACCATTAAAGGTGGAAGGATTTAACTTGCTCTCACACAGCCACTCACCCAGGGCTTAACAGTAGGGGATTTGGCTTGGAAAACTGCAGCAATATCAGAACGAGTTGAATACAGGAAAAAGTAATACTCATTTCTGTATTTCAGTTAATCTTCTAAAACATAGGACTATTATAGCCTGCTGGAACATGCATATGGCCACAACAGAACTGAAAAATAAATGAAGACTTCCTTTCAGTCCCTCACAAAGCTGACAAAGTGGATGCCATCGAAAGGAGAGGACATCAAAGCGAGATAAATTAGCCAAATCACTTGCTGAAAATATGGGACTATATTAGGTTAAACTTCTAAGGAAATAAATAGAATTTTAAATTCAATAACTTTTGTTGACATTATGAGCTATTGTATATAAACTGTAATGCAAATTTAATTGATGCACTGTTTTGTACGTTCCACAGCACTGATTCCTTCCAGGGTCAATATAGGGTTTGCTAACTTTGTGTCTCTACCAGGAGTGTCAGGCACATGTGAGAAGTATTAGATTTTGTTCTTCACTTATCCCCTTTCAAATTGCAAAATCAGTCTATGAAAATAACCTTCACTCTGTCTTTAGCTACCTGCAAAGGTAAATTCTTATCTCAACTTTTCTGTATCCTCAGTTTTATAGCAACACTAAAACATTAGAGGGATATACTTTCTAATAATGATATATTAATGAATGATAAATTACAGGGGAAATACTACTTAGAACATCCATATTAATACTAAATGAGTTATTAATTATTAATATAATGTCATAAATATAAAAAGGGAATTATAAATAATTGGGTTATTATTTTATATTGTTAAACACTAGAAATTATATTTTTATTTCAGATAATTTCAATAGATATTGGAAAAGCCATCCACCCTTTGGCACAGACTTTCACATCAAGTGAAGCCATCTGAAAAGGAACGGGTGCTCCAAGTGCACAAGCCCTGCCATGCCTGAATCCCAAGGTTATTTCACTAACAGGGAAAGTTTGTTTGGCTGAGGATTAGAAAATCTGAACTAACACAACCAGAGATTCCAGAAAAAGGAAGTAATAACAATTTTTGCTTGTATGGGATAACATCTTTCCTGTTGTGCTCATAAGCATTTTAGAAGCACAGGACTCAAATGAAAGCCACCAATACAAAGTATGTCCCGGTGACCTCATGCCAAACATCCACAATAGTGCCAACAGCAGCTTTTTGGTTGGAGTTCATCCTCCCACTTTTTCAGATTTCAGACTCTGAGAGTGCTAAAGAACAACCAATGGCCTTTTACCAACCAAATCTGTTACAATGAGACAAACTCAAATTTATTTTCTCATAGTTATTTTCCTCTTCTTCTCTCATTTCTTAAGCTTTTCCGATAAAAGTCCTCTGATAAATCTGCTAAAAACTGCTGATGGTGATGCTGTTTCACCACAAAAAATGAGGTGAAAAAAAATAGTGTTTAGTCAGCTCATGAAACAATAAAAAAGATAAGTTTCTGAGAGTTTTCTAGTAGCTGACGAACACCAGGATAAAGGAATCAAATATTTTGTGTTTAAGTGAGAAACTAGGGGCTGCACCATGTATAATAATGACATTTCATGCACGAAAATCTTACTAGTGTACTAGAGGGGTTTGGGTGGTATAAACTTAACTGAGTGGTGGAACGGGGAGAAAGGACCTACAAAAATGCTCTTCAGTTTTCTGCATTTTCAATATTTAAGGAGGCCCTTCTGTACAAAGATGAATTCACACAACCCATCAGTAATACAAGCTTTGGAAACTCATCACTTCATCATTTTACTTTGTCACAGATCTAAAAGAAAAAATGGCATGTACACAGCGAGTGACAAACTGCAATCTCACAAGCACCGTGTCTATGCAAATGCTGTCAATAAGGTTCCAAACAGCTCATTCATTGCCAGGCTCACACCGAAAATTGAAGCCCTTCTTACCAAGCTCTTGCAGGCTGGAGGTTATTTTTCATTGAGATAACACTGCTTAAAATATAACTATCTTGCTGAGATATCATTTGTCTTGCCCGTCCTCTGAGGAAGCACAATTCAGAATTTTACTTGCCAGCCTCAGAGAGACATGAGTGTCACAGCTGCCTTCCTGTGGCCCTGCCCCTCTTCCCATCCCCTCTCCATGCTCCAAAGGATCCTCTGGCACTGGTGTGTCTCTGGACCAGCAGTGAGCAGAATCCTCGGGCCAAATCAGTAAAATGCCCACACATGTTTTTGCATTGTTACTGGGGTTGGATATTTTTGATACTGGGTTGTCCCTGAGGTCACAGAGGGGCAGGAGGTGAGAGCCAGCACGAGAGAAGCAGTGGAAGTGCCAGTCAGGAGGACAGGAATGGGACCACCCTGCCAGGCTGCAGTGGCCTGTTAGCCCAACTTCAGCTTCTTATGGGAAACTGGATGAGAAAAGCATCTGAACCCAACTGACTGTCCTAAAAAATGTTTTTGCGAGGGAGGTCTCTGTGGCCACTCCAAGGAGACTGAAGAGCCCTGGAAATTCAGCTGAGGTGTGTATTCTGCTCCTGCATCCCCTGCATGGAAAGAGCAGTCTCAGATGTGGACAGAAACTGCGGTCAGCTGAAAAAAAATGACTGCAAAGATATCTCAAAATGGAAACCAATAAGAAATATCTAGAAAGAGGAACATGGATACATAATTATTTAATGAAGGTTTGTGTTTTCATGTGACTATCTTAATGTCATAGTTGTGCTTCAAAATAATAACTGTATGAAGAAGGTCTATAATTAGTGGCCATCAAGAACTTCACTGTAAACTGGAATAGCCTGTCAGGCTGAGATTCCTCTTTCACAAACTCTTGGAATTGCAGCGACAGGAGTTCATTTAATGGATAAAAGATAGTGATATTGCTGCTTTCTTGTGTTACTGATCTTGCTTTTAATGAGAAATGGTGGGGTTTTTTCCCTTTTTCTGTTGGAAATTATGCATTGAGCCTCCAGCCTGCTCGGATGCATTCAGTGCAATTGAAAAGGTGCTCCCAGTTTCTGAGGCTGTATATTCAATTAATGTAATATGTCACAACATTTTCAAAATGCAAGTTTCTTAGAAAAAGAGACATTACTGTGAAAGAAGGAATTTAAAATACATGCAAAACACATTTTCTTGGGGAAGTGTTTGATTCAAATTGTTAGAAGACAAAAACCCATAAAGGTCTCTCTTATGCCTTCCTTCTTAATCTTCAGCCAAAGTTTCAGGACCATAAACTGGCATCAATAGAAGCTGCATCTCAGGAATGAAAGGAATATATGGCCTTTAGAGAAAGAAATTTTTACACTTAAAAGAGAGAGAGGGAACATTTCTATGCTTTGCAGTCATTCAGCATAAAATTGCTTACTTATTATTCATGACTATCTTTAAATGCTTTATTGAAGCATAATGCAAAAAAGTACCTGCTCATACTTAAAACCCAAAATTTCACCTATCCATTCTACATTTGGGTTTCAGCTCCTACATCTATCAAACAATTCCATTATTTCACCTGTTTTTTGACATTGCCAGGTCATTGTACCAATCATTGCTTTGGTGTGACAGAGTCAACCGCCCACCAAAAAAAAAGCCACAGCAAATGCAATTGTCCTATTTGCAAAGGAGAGCTAAAGATGGGCCTGCGAAGCAGGAGCAAAAGGGAGTCTGAGGTGCAGCAGGGCTTGCTCTGGGCGTTCAGTGCCCTGGGACCCTCACACTGGATGTTTTCCTTAAGGCTTGCTACGAGTGTTTGGTTCCTTGAACCCAAAAGCTTCACATACCTCCACTAAGCTTTCTCATTCCACATTGAAATCCTCTGACTTATTCCTCTCATGTGTGCTCAGGATATACAGGCTTTCTGTATATCTGTATGCTTTCTCAGATCCCAGGAAAGGTAGGGGAATGGAGACTCCTGATTTCCTCCTACAGCCTGTCTCAGACTCTATGCTTCTGCAAATCCTGGTGTATCAGCAAGCCTTTAGTCCTACCTGGGGCTGCATCCCAGGGGAGCAAGGGAGAAATCAGCTTGGGTTTCTATGTAAAAAATGAACTTCTGAGGAGCAGGCAACTATCTTCCTGAATCTGGCTGAAAAATAACAAAGCAGAGAAAATATCTGCCAGCGCCTGGATCAAGCCTGGTGTGGATTCAGATCAATTCCATCAAAGCATTAAGCAGACAGATATTAAGCACTTATTTACAATTTGCAAAGATTACGAAGAACTGCATTAGTGAAGAAAAAACAGTGGTTTTGTTTAGCAAACTATTTCATCCGTTAATGGTTGCAGATTTTCTGGTCTCAGGAGCTGATGTCTGCTTTATTTCCAACTTCAGGTTCATGCAAGTCCTTCTCAGGTAGAAAATGCGAATGGGGTGACTTCCCCTCCTGCACTCCTCCAGCTTTACTCAACAGAGCTGTCATTTCACGGGTACCCAAGAAGCTCCCTCTGCTCACTTGCATTTCACATTCCCTGTTACCACCGCACATCCTCGAGAGCACTGGACTAGGAACACATTCCTCACCATCCCTCTGATGTCCTCACAGTGCAGCCCAAGCTACACTATTTTACTTGGATGTAAAGCAATGGCTAAAGCACCGACACCCTCCTTTTCTTTGCAGCCACTACAGATCATCCTCCTAGGGTGGGTTGTTTGCCACACACAACTTTGATCCCCTATAATGAAAGAGACACTTAGGCCATTCGAGTTGCCACCACCCTCTCCCTTCAGGTTTACCCCTGGCTTGGAAGCCCAGCCCACCCTTGCTCCAGGAATCACCCTCTGGCAGCAGGAAGCCCTGGACAGCAGTGACCTCGTCCCCGTCCCAGAAAGAAGTCAGCCGAGTTCAGCACATCCAAAAGGCCTTTTCCCTTTGTTTAACACAAACCCAGGGTACACACCTGAGGCTATTCTGCCAACGAATGGACTTCTCATCCTGTTGGCACGGCCTCCCTGCTGGTTGGAAGTTTGCTCTTTGGGCAGTGATTCTGGTGGAATGCAATCATTTAAGTGTGATTTATGGCAGGGCTCTGTGCAGCTGGCTTAGTGCAAGGTGAGTGCACAGCAGTGCTTTAATAGTCCTTTTCCATTAGCAGGTGTGTTTTTCAGTTGGCTTCCCTGCGATTGGAAGAGTTATAAACGTAACATATAAAACACTGTTGGTAAATGTCTCCAGGCTAAGAGTGGGTTTACTGCTTGCCTCTCTGAAGGTGAGATAACTATATGCCTCTGGAAAATAACCTTCCAGGTGATAGCTGGGACTACAAATTTGATGGGGAGAAGGAAAGAGTGTTTACTGTAGTGAGCTTAAAAGGAGCATCTATTCAGAAGCAGATCTAGGGGGGAAAAACAACCTTCTCTTTTCTTGCACTGCTCTTCTTGCTTATAGGCTACCTTTCTGAATATCCACAGTGATGCTAAATGGCATTAATAATTGCTAAGTTGTATTAAATTGCATATCAATCAAATTAATAATGTCTACCATACTCAAAGCATTTAGGTTCTTCAAAATCACTAGCATCTGCTCCTATTAAAAATGCCAGATGATTTGCAAATCCAAACTTTTGGTGAAAAACGTTAGCTAACAAGGTGAAATTAAAATTTACATCTTATTCCAGCATAATGAATATAATTAAAAAGAATGATAAAATCCTTTGATTAACCCTCATCCCATTTTGCACAGCACTATTATGCAAATTAAACACTGAAAACTTAGTGCCAGCAAAAGATTCTAATATAAATATATTCTAATTTAAAAATTAAGAAAATATAAAAACATGTCACTGGATCTGTGACTGCACCCTTTGTCATTGCTGAGTTAAAGAGCATAACTGGGGGCATATGCCACAGTGAGATAACTCATGTCTTGAGTTACTGAGGGATTAGAGTTTGTTCCTGTTTCTTCTACCAGGCATCATATTATTCCCACAATTATTTTGGTGTATAATTTAATTATCCTCCCTACTATAATCAAGCTGTGCTCTGTCATCAGAAACGTTCAAACCCTGCAAAATATGCATCAGAACTGCTGCTTTCTGGGTTGCTGGGTTTTGTTTCGGTGCTTTCAGCATTTGTGTTATTTTTCTAGTGGTGAAGTTCTAACAAAAGCGCTCATTTTAAGTTCTGCCTGATCGAATGACGTCTGGCATGGCTCTGAGCATTTCAAATCTTGTTCAAAGCCCTCTCAGCTGGGTCGCTCCTTTGGTCTCCATGAAGGCCTCGGCTGAAGACAAAAGCACAGCAGCAGTTCTGAGTTTTGGGGTTTCTTTTCCTTCCGCGTGGATGTTTGGTTTGCAGGACGAGTCCCGGGTTCCTGCCTGCAGTTTTTCGGGTGGGTAAGCCTGCTTTTCTAGCACAGGGCTAGGACACCTAACAAGTATTCAAAAAAGAAACTTCTTTAAATTCACAATATCCATCTTGCAGAGAAAACTATCTCTGTGCAGGGGCACAGACGAGGTGGTACAAGGGCTGTAGTGTATCTCTCAAATCCCAGCTGCTGCTTAGAAATACTGTATACAATGCTCTCCACCAAATCTACAGTAACTCATTGACCAAACTACTTGTCTGCTTCTCCCCCTCCCATCCAAATTAGAGTAGCTCACTTAATGAAAAATGATTTTTTTTCTTTTTGTCGCTTAGGAGGGTCTGAACATAAAGCTCTTATCACCAAGCCACAGCTGTAGGAGGAATCCTTTAATCACAGCCTTCCTCCTTGAAGAAGAATATAGATTTATGACCGGACTTTGGTTACTGAGCGAGAAAGAAATATTGCCAGCAGCCACCATACTACTTCCCATAGGCTGTAAACAGCTTTAATCTGCTTTAGCTGTCATTTTGAAGTCGAGAGATATTAGAGTACAATGTAATTATGTAGTTGTGGGCAGAAGCACAGTTTATATTCTTTAAACCAAAGTGGCAGAGGTAAATTCATAGCCTGTGCCTAAACAAACAAACCCTCCTCCCTTGCTCTGGCTGCCACCATGGGTGCAGCAGTCCCAGCCCTTCGGTGCTGCTTCGCTCCTCCTTTCCTGGGGACCCCGGGTCCCCACCACGCTGGGACTCACTTGTCTCTCTCTCTCTCTCAGACACACAAAAAAGAGAATATTTTCTTGACTAGTACAAAAAGCTACTGGAAATGCTGGTTTTGTTAGGGGGCACATCAGGCACACATTCACCTCTGAGCTTCCCAGGGTGAGAATCTGCTCCCATAAGCACAGATACTCATTTTCTTACTTGCTTCAATGTAACATATGCCTGTTGCTATTGAGAGAGTATTATAATAGCCTAGTTAGTTGTCATTTACCTTTACTTTTCTATTTAATAGGGTTTGTCAGGAAAGAAAAATCCTATTTAATTATTGCACACCAAAAAATGGGTGTGTAGCTTTTCCCTCCATCTCTAGGACATAAAGAAAGCAGTTCCCTTTGAACTTTTTTTTTTCCCAGGAAAGACTGCTAAGTTCAAGCCTGGAATATGCAGGCTCCAGGTACAGCACTTATGGGAAGAGTTTCCTGTGTCTAGGTGAATGCTGCAAACACTCTGTTACAGAGTTACCTGACCTTCTGGTTTGCATGCAAGGTGAAATTTCTTCAACAGAAAACAAGACCAATTCTCTATCACAGCACCTCCATTGTCAGCCAACAAGATACCCATTCCCCAAATCTTTACAACCTTTAATTCTGCCCTGTTCTTGAGAAATCTTTACCGTCACTTTCTACCAATATTCTCAAAAGATCCACTTGAGAAAAGCAGAGTCCTATGTGCTTAAGGCTAACTTAATTCAGGATATCATCCGAGCACCCAGTTTTACTGGAATCTTACATTTATAAACCAGTAATAAGCATATAGATATGTTTCCTCACCTTATTTATTAAGTGAGCATAGTGAATTTACATGGACTACCGTCATTAAAGAACACTTGCCTCTTGGTCTGAGATTCCAGGGAAGAAGATTCTAAACCACACTTTCCTCTTTATGCGATGTAATACTGATGTCTTCTCGTGAGTTAAGACAACAAAGTGCAGATAAATTGCAGTTTTCCTGGATATATATTGTTTTATGCTTCATATTGCATTTTAAAATTCATAGATTGAGGGATCTATTTGCCATCAGCTACATCCTATTGTCTTTGCAAGGAGCTGCTGTGACTATTATGCAGGACACTGCAGCCTCTCTGGATTTTCATACCAATAATCTCCTCCTGATGGAGTTTGTCCACCCCCTAAATTCTATCAGAAACTGCTTAAAATATCTGAGTCTGATCTGTGCTGAATATCATCAGTTCAACTGATTTTAGGTGGTGCACAGACAAGATCTTATGAATTAATACCAGTGTGACCTAAAGAAAATATATTTGTTCATTCATCAGCAGAAAGAATGGGAAAAGAAATTAAAGGCAATGCATGGTTTATTGGATGAATTAAAAGAAGTGATGTGCTATAGCACTAGGAGCAGTAATTATCAGTTCTGTCTGAAAAGGGAATAAACAGTCCTGCAGGGCTTTTTGCAGCATCATTTTGCCTCTGTATTCCAGCCAGGCACCAGTCTCCATGGAATCTAAACAGTTATCCAAGCAAATTATTCCTGCTAAGAGCAGGACTTCTCCTAGCAAGCACTAAAGATCTCAGTGCTGTGGGCCTATCACAAAGGTCTGTTGGGCTGAACTCCTAATTTTAGAGGCTGAGGAAGGTCCATCTGTGGTAAATACGAAGAAGGAAAACACAGTGGCATGTACACTCCAAGAGCCCTTACTCCTACCCTGCAGCTCCCTTGGTTCTTTATTCAAATGAAAACACAAAAAGGAGAAGCAATTTTAGTGTCACTTCAGAGCTTTAAAAAATGAAGATGCAGAGCAAAGAGGACAGGAAAACTCCAGCACAGTCTCAAAATGAAACCACTCGGCTTCAAAGATTGAGAAGCCTTCTCAGTAAGGATTAACATTTTAAATTAATAGCTTTCATGATAAATTGTTGTGATAATTAAATGAGAATAGAGATTGGGTGTGTATCAAATGTTCTGGAGAGTCAGTGACTGAAAATTTCTCCATTCTTTTCTCCATCAGCATTCACCAGTCATCCCCGACATTAAAATGAACAGTTCAACAAAATCCTGTACAAAACAGCATCACAGTCATAAAAAAGAGGGGAAAAAAAAAAGAAAGAAAAAGAAAAACCTAAAAAGCAGTCCTGCAATTTCTATTGAAAT
Organism: Aleadryas rufinucha; assembly: GCA_013397815.1. NCBI lineage: Eukaryota > Metazoa > Chordata > Aves > Passeriformes > Aleadryas > Aleadryas rufinucha. Next base: position 604,313 of record VZTH01003998.1, read on the forward strand.
AGACAGAGATGTTCATTCAAAACTGGCATCTTCTAATGGGACATAGCAAGATAAAGATAACCATCAAGAATATCTTTGTTGGATTAATGCTGTAGGTGGGGTCACACTGACACTTTTTTGTAGTAAACCCTATGATTAATAAAACTGCTTGGAAAGTGGTTCTTTTAATGACAGACAGATATATATTGTATGACCCAAGTTCTTCCTAAATGCCATCTTATTGTCAAAATGTTGAGAGAGAAATTTGATATGATTAATGTTCTCCCTCCCTCCCTTTCCCCCACACTGATCTAACACAAGAAGGCTAATCCAGTGGCCTACACTGAAGCAATGAACAATAAAAGGGTGATTTCTGCAACATTCAGTCCTCTTACCTTAAGAAAAACCTTTAATTTTACTCATTTTGCACTACAAATAATTAAGGGATATGAATCAGAGGGCTGGCAGTGACTCCCAGAGATCAATTAAATCGGTTTCCCTGCTTGCAGGCAGAAAAACCCTGCATGGTGTTTCCCAGCACACGTGTGAGCCTTTTAAAGACCCACACACAGGGTCTCTTGCAGCATCCCCAGCCCCCCTGCTCCAACATGCCATGGTCAAAGATAAGCTTTTCCTAACAGCTGAGCTAAGTTTTTATTTCCATAGTTAGAATTTCTTACCCCATCTGCCACCAGCATGGCGAAAATCTGCAGCTTCACCATCATTTTAAAATTACCCAGGGTGACATTTTTGTCAAAAGGTGTGATCCCAGAGACTGGTTGTGTGTCCCTGCTGTGGCCCTTCTGATGCCTCCAGCGACTCAACATCTGTCAGCTGAGCTGCAGATCCAGCTGAAAATGAACTGACAAAAACCACAAGGTAGTTCTGAAGCAGTTCCATGGCTGCGAGGTAGCAGGAGGTAAGCTTGAGGGTTGAAACTCCTGATGTTGCTGCCACCAAGAAAAACCTCTCTGGAGCACCAGCCCAAGATCCTTTCCCACTGAATTTCTACCCAGACAGCTGGTTTCCATCCCAGGTTTAGGCACTTGATTATTCCTGAGTAAGCCCAGTACTCTTCTCTTGTCTCTGTTTATTAGAGCCATGTATCCAGAACAGTGCTACATATCTATAACAAAACCACATAGCCAATCAGCAGGCTCAATCTCCTGCCATCCAGCATTCACGTTCCTCCGAGCTGGTAACATCTGCCAGTTTAATAAACCTCCCCTCTATCACATCCTCCTGATCACAATTTTAAAAAATTAAATCATCAGTATTACACCCAGATAAAAAGGGGAGTTGGCTAATGACTCTGTAATTGAGGACACCTGATGAACATTTTAATAGAGAGAAAAAAAAAAAAAAAGAAAAGAAGAGAAAGCTGTTGATGCATCACTCAGTTAGAAATTAGACCTCACTCCTAACTCATCAGCTGAAATATCAGAACAACTGGAAAACAAGCATGGCAAACACAGCAGTCATGAGTGATAATGAGCCCAGGTTCTTGAGAGAACTGTCTTTATTGTTTCCTTTCTCAGACTGGCCACAATGGATCTTCAGAGAGACGCAAAAAGTACGGTGTCTACTCATTATTTTGTTGCAGCTACAAGAATTACAAGCCACAACTTGCAAAGAAAAAAGGACCACCTTTCAGGAGGAGCAAAACAAACAAACGTTTGCTAGGAAAGTCCTGCAGTTGCCAATGGACTAAAGAAAATCAGCTTTCAGCCACTTCATGAATATCACTGTTTGCATTCAGTGGTGATCTCAAAGCTTTTACAACCTCTGCGATTCTCTGTCACAAGATGTTATTGAGGCCAAAATCCACAGAAAACCTAAGAAAATGTTCTTCATGTTAACACCATCAAGGCCCTCCATGGTGTCCATGGGCAAGATGGAAACACCAATGAAAACTTCAAAAGACACTGCACAAATTCATTTCTAGGGGACAAATATATACATATACATACATACATACAGATATATATATATTTATATCAGAAGTGTTAATTGTGGCTACCAGAAGTTTGCTTGTGAAGAAGAAATTAGTTAAAAATTCAAAAGTTCTCTCTGCATTTTCTCCTCATAAAAAGCTTCCTGATGTAAAATCAGGGAGGTAAAGGAGGGAAGGTGAGGGAGACCCTATCCAAGCTAACCACTGTTATCCAAACAGCAATATTAGGTATGTAGGTTTGCTCCTTTCCATCCAAATTCCCCAGCCACTGGCATCAGCAGTCACACTGTTCTTCCCTTCCCCCACAACCAATATCTACTCTTTCTTCACTTGTTTCATAAACCAGAATTATTTTTTCTTCTCTAAGCCTTGAGAAATGGGACACTAAATTAGATAGACTACTGGCTAATCTGTTAAGGTGTTGCTTGTATTCCTCATGGAGAACACTTCTTGGAGAGTTGAACTCATGAAGTTAAAATTCATTCCCTGTGGAGAGAACCAATATGAGGCTTTTGTGCCATTTCTCAGCCCTACAGCTGTTGTGCTGCTCAGATATATCTTTAACCCATTCATATTAGTGAGCAGGAGCTTCAGGATTGTGTTCAGTCATTAAATAGACTCTAGAGCAGGTTACAAGATGAAAGAAAGGAAAATAAGATACTTGTTTCACCTACACAGGTTAAAATCCTACAGGATGTTTTCTACTAATAGGAATTTAAAACAAAGTTCAGGCATGTAATTTGCTGCTCACAGGGGTGCAGTGCTACCTTTAACCACTTCTTCATGTCCCTTCTTCTACCTCAGAGACTGCAAATCAAACACTTCTTGAATATAACAAAATTGTTAAAATACAGCAGATTCATTTTAACACCAGGAAAAAAAGATATTTATGATTAGAGCATTATGTGCTAATATAACATTCAACAATTAAAATTACTTGCATCCAAATTTTATTGCCAGTTAATAGCATCTAAAATAATATCGATAACAAATGACGCAGAATATCTTCCCAGAAGTCTAATTCTGATTCATAAAATTGTTTCCTGTACTGGCTTGAGTAATGATACAATATATAATGGGAATAATACATCCCAGTTGTTGACAATTTTCTGCAAGTTCTACATTAGACTTTTCCTTAAACTTACACAGAAAGCTCAAGAAAGTAAACTTCAGACAAAATTAGTAAGTAGGTCTGAAAGGGTGCCTGAAACCAGCTGTTTTCCCTGTAGTTCTAACAGTACAACAGGGAACACCAAAACAGACCCCAAACTCAACAAGATTTTCACATTTACAAGGGTTCTCAATAGATTGCAGTCCAAGCACACCCAAAGACAGCCCCATTCCAGTGATCACAGCACTGCAAGGAGTCCTTCCAACCTTGACGGGCAGAAGTGAGGAGCAATCAAAAGGAACTCTGGCTCACCCATATGCAAAGAGAAGGGAAGCAGTCAACGAGAACCTGGGTCATTGCTAATTAGCCTGGTTTTCCTCCAGCTCCAAGAGCCTTCAGAAGTGAGGATTCAGCTCATTTCCATGTGCTGGAAGGTGAGCACTTCCTGATGACTCCTGGGAGCAGCAGGGGGTTGGTGAAAGCCAAGCACTGAACTGCTCCTTCTATTGCTCACCACACTTTGCAATCCCAGGAATTCCGTGGAGTGCAGCACACACGCTCCTCCAGTGGGGGATTTTTGGGGTTTTTTTTGCTGCTCTTCATTCTCCCCTCACAGAACTCTTTAGAAGGAGCACAGGAGAGGCTGTAACTCCTTTTCAGAGCCAAGTCATTCCGAGCATGCTGTGCATAGCAAATGCTCTGCGGTTGCCCTCTCCTACTGCACCAATTCTCCCCGGATGCTACAGACAGGGCTCTGTGCAGTCTCTTTGGCTACATTTGGCAGAAATTAGGGTCATCAATAAAACAAGTCATAGCCACAGTGCAGGCTCCCTTGATTCACAGCAGGAGGGAATGCTACATCTTAAAGCAAGTGCTGTCATTTCAAATGTCACCCAGTATGTCACCAAATGTCACCTTCCTGGATTTTTTTCTGTAATGACAGTTTAAAGCTATATGTGATGTTTGCTGAACTCCCTGGTAGATCATCTATTATGTTCCACTTCAAAATCAGATGCTAGACCTCCCTGACATCTGGCAAACAATTGCCCTGTAGTTACAGCAGTACAAAATGAAAAGAAACCCCAAACACCTCCCCACACACACACACACATACACACACACACACTCGTGCAGGCACACACACATGATCACCAAGCCTTTACCTTTCAAAAACAGTTTATAAATGTCTTCTAATCCACACATGCACTTAAAGATCACATCAGCACCCTCACCTTTCACTGCCCATCTTCAATTGATTTGACTATTTGTGGTCTTGCAGGGTCACTTCTCTGGGAAGGTGAGCATTTCTCCTAAACCAGAGCTTACAAACCACCTTTTTTTTTTTTTTTTTAATGAAAGTTCCAAATAGACCTGCCAAATACAGGGGTTAGGACAGGTAGATATTCAAATTCTCTCTTTTTAGACTGTATAGATGTTTGTAAACAGACATATATAGAAATGGGTCTTAAGTACAAACATTTAGAAGAATTAGTGCAGGAAAATTTGTCCCACTTTGCCACTATTTTTCATCAGTTTGCCATCATGGTAAGTTCTGTTACACGTTTTTGAAGTGCTAGTGCTCCTTCCAGTTTACACTGAATATCTGTCACACAGCATCAGTAACACCCGGAGTACAAGGAGGAAAAAAATAAAAGTGGTTCGTGCACATTTTCACAGGAACTCTAGCAGAATTAAGCACTAGGTGAAACTCTCAGATATGTCAAGTGTCACATCCCAATACCATCCAACTTTTCTGCAGTTTTATAGCTAACTCCTGTGCTCTGATAATTCTTATTTTTAGCAATCTGTTCTTCCAAAAGTGATCTAATCTCTTACCCACCTTATCAAATCTTAAACTGATGTAGGGACATCTTCAGTTACGTTCATTATTTTTAGGATTGTTTCTAAAATACCTGCAGAAGAAGTGGGCAGTTTTATTCACGACACCCTCTGGGTTTATTTCCCAATTAGCTCACTGTTTATTAATGCTTGCTTTTTTATTTCCCCTCAACTTTCCCTTTTCTCTTTACTCTTAAAATTCTTAACACTTGATGCTTCTTCAAAGCTGCCTGTGCCAGGTTTATTGTCCTGCCCAGCACAGGGCTCCTGTCTCTCTGCACTGCCCTCAGTGATCAGTGGATCAGTGCAGCCCATCTGTCTGGCTGTTGACACTGAGCCCCTCTGAGCCTCTGTTTTCCCGTTCTATTTTTGTACCATCCAGCAACATGCGTTTTCCTCTGAGGTCACCCTTAAAGGTCCATGTGTCGTGTTTTTCATTTCTGCCTTGTCAGGAAAATCTTGCCACTGCATCTATCAAAGTAATCATCAGGCCTTGATGTAAGTGTGTGGTTCCCCTCACATTTTTCATTACCAGATAATTTATTAATATCCTCCTGAGTAAGACTAGATTCAGCTTGATAAAACCGCTATCAGCAGTGACACAGTAACACAGCTCTGAGTGTTCAGCTTGGCAAACGCTGAGAGAAGAGGTGTCCTTCAACCTCTCCCACCCCTTAATTCCTCACCAAGCTAAGAGATTTTGGATCCTGCAGCTCTGGAGGCTTTTGGCTTTGTGCCACTTCGGCAAAGATGACCTGGGTCAGCCTCCTCAGACCAGCCCTCGCAGCACATCTGGCTCTTCCCCCCTGATGCTCTGTCGCTGGAGTAGAATACTCACCCATTAAACGACATAAAAGTAACCTGAGGATAGACACAGAAGCAAAAAGCTTTGGTGTCAGGAGTGTTGTTGAATATCAAGAAGCTGCAGGCAGTCATTTTACACCTCGGGCTGAGCCGCTGACACTGCTCTGGATGTTTTCTACCCGAGCTCTGCTCTGTTCCAGCCGCTGCACCCTGCCCACGCGCCCTCCCCACCCTGCACGCTGCTCCTGCACCAGCCATTTCTCCTGCACGTTTTCTGTGCTGGGAAAAGCGTCCTAGGGCCGCTCAGGCAGCTCCCTGCTCCATTATACCCGAAACCCGAGCACAGGAGGCCTTCCACAGAAGCGGCTGGCTAATGGCTCTCCGGGTGGACATTAGGGGAGAGATGCATTTGTGACATGAGTGGCAGCTGTGCAGACACCAGTTTATGTGATTCAGCACAGCTATTTCATTAATTGTGTTTCACGGTTCATTTCCTCAGATTACACTCAAAATAAATAAATAAGTAAGAGTACAAAGCTGCTGTGTTCTCTGAACCATCTACTAAACAAAAAGAAGGGGAAAAAAGCTCTTATTTTAATTGGCTTCCTACATATTTTTCTGTCTTAGGTGTTTTTTAAACTGTAAAGTAAAAAAATAAAGTAGATTGCAGTTATATTCTGCTGTCTAATTATCTCTTCAGATTTCCACAGAGACTTGGTAACTTAGAGAGAGCCCTGCTATGAGGAAGCATGGTCTAACAAAAGTGAAAATGTAGAGAATTACCTACAAACATGATGCATCTCTATCTGCTGCTTTATAGGTTTATATTTCGTGACTTAAATTTAAAACAAAAACTGCGCGTGAAGTCTTTGGAAATCAACAGCTTTGCTTAAAAACTGATCCTTTACGTGTCTTCATAACTATATTCATAATGGAAAAGTAATTACAAGAAACAATGAAAAATGCAAATGCAGAAATGGAGAAAAATTGCTTTGATTCAAATCAGTAATGCGAGGGCTCTAAAAAGACAGGCAGCTCGTGTTTGAGCAGGGAGTGACAGGTGACTTCTTCAGCACCACAAAAACCAACCAGGGCACACGACATGGTCATGAATTTATCAGATTAAATGTCACGGGAGACTGTCCTAAAAAAATTATTGTTTCATAAACCAGCAGTTTTCACATCAGAAAGTGTAATTTCAAAAAAATCATCTGTAAGGAGCTTTTGATTGAAACACTGAAATTAGTGTGAAACCCTGAGCCAGTTCCTGCGGTTGTAGCTGGAACCTTTGTCACTCATAGTCAAAATCTGAGCTGAATCAGATACAGCAACCTTCTAAAGATCAAAATTTCTATAGATTGTTTTTGGTTTTTTTTCTAAAAGCCTTTCCTTAGGAAGGAAGGGTTTCCAGAGGAAAAGCTGCACCCAGGAAAAGCCTTCAGCCTTGCTGTAGTGCAGTCATGTGGGAATGTAGGTTGAAATCTTCATTCAAATGTAATCAGAGCACGTTCTAGCCAAAAGCCTTGTAAAGAGAACAACTCTTCATGAGAAAATGCACAACATCCCCTCAGAAAACAGCTACTTTTGTAAGGGAAAATACCTAGTGCTTCTTTTTGATTGCTTGTACAAAATATGCAAATACAGAAAGCTCAACGTTTGCAAAAAAAGAAATTGAGAGTGAACATATTTAGAAAAATATGGGGCAGGGAGTCCAAGCAAATGCTGAGTTATAATCACCAGCCTACTATAAATACCCACAGTGTGAGAAAGGCTCTCTCTCCCTCTATGTTTTAGTGCTGCTGCTAAGCACGAAGCTTTTTTGTGGTTTCATTTTAGTAATCAGGATCTCTCGTACTTCCCGGCCAGATGGCCATTCACACTTCAGTGCTCACTTAAACACATACGTCAACGATAACAGAACATTTCAGCTCAGAACAGGCCAATGTAATCTTCCAAATTCAAGGCTATCTGTCATTTTTGTTAGTTATATAAAGCCAGAGTCAAAAGAAAGTAGGACTGTTCCTATTTGGAAGGGTAGAAAGAAAATGGAAAATTCCACCTGGCTTGCTGTCAACACGAAACTCCAGCAAGGTTATTTAAAATGATTTGAGAAGGTTTGAATGTGTAGCCTCTGCTGATCCATTGGCACTTGCTCGTGGGGGCTGCTAAGAAATGGGAGCAGCAAGTATCAGATTAGAGAGTGAATGTTGGGCCTGGCAGGCCGCTCAGAGCCCCCAGCCGCGCGTTAATTCCGGATATCCTCTTCAAATCCATCCCACGTTTCTCACGTAATGGTCCTGTGTTCGTCTCTTGAGGTGCTGGATGAGCACCAGCCCCTTGCAGCTGCCCTCCCCAGCTCACAAAAGTGGAGGGGAAAGGCTCTGCCCGGCTCGGGTGCTGATCCCCGCGCTCGCTCAGAGGGGACGCCGCACTTACAGGCATAAAGGAACAAAATCATTTTCTGCTGCTGTCAAGGCAGCATCTTAGACAAGAAGGAAAGCATTTAAATTTAATAACATTCTCTTTATCTTCAGGGTGGTCTCTGTGTGAGAAATGGAAATCTGAAACAAGGGGGAAAAAAAAATCTATTCATGACATTTCTGGGTCCTGCCAGTCACAGGAAGATCCTGTGTTCTACTGAGAACTGCTACTTAGCTGAGCTTGTCAGCAACTGAAGTTTTTTTTTAGTTAAAAACGAACTTTACAGGCAATCTTTTGGGAACTTTACCAAACCTAAACCAACCTACGAGCCATTTAAAGTTCAATTAATTAGTAATTAGGAGGACAGAATTAACACAGGGGAGTATTTAAGAGAGTGTATATGTAATCAGCCAATAATTACCAACACAGAAACAGAACTGTGACATGGTATAAGTTTCCAGCACATCCACCTAAGTGTGTAAAGATAATGAACATGGCAGTGGCTAAATAATTTAGGTTGTCATCTGGGTGAGTCCTTGGTAAATCTACATGTGGGATTTGCACCTAAGCTATTCACCATAAAGCTAAAGAGCCTCAACCGGCACTAGATACTTCCATAAATTTACAATGCTGTTTATCAGCTGAGTCTCAAAACTATATTTTTCAGAGCACTGCCAATAATGGAGACATTTTTTGTGCCACACTTTTGTCATGTGTTTGCAAAAGGACATTTCTCATCAATAACCAATGCACAGCAGTGAATCAACAGTCCAGCCACAGCCACCAAACGAGTCTTACAAGTGAAAAACAAAGGTCATGAAAATCAGCTTGACCCTGAATGGTTCTATCATTCTGAAAGTAAAAAATGTGAAAACTGCAGAATTTAGGGAACATTTTACAAGGGAGTTAACTGAATTTATGCTGCAGTGGTTTGCATGGCCAGGAAAAGCACTGCCATAGCACTGTGGAAGTGTAACACTGGTGGTACTGGAAGCTGCCAGTGCACTGCAAGAATGCAGTCATGATCCTCACATATGAATCATACAAGATCAAAGAGTTATCAAAAGCCTTCAGTATTTTCTGCCATTCCTGGTACAAAAGATAAAAAATCTTTGATATAACACAAGTGCAACTCCTTCCCAAGGCATAAAACACAGTACTGAGTAGCTGGATTTAACCTTAGTCATGTGGTTAGTACTGGAAAAGGCCCCTTAAACAAACTTGTCTTGTCAAACACATTGTGAAATAAAAGAAGGTGACCCAGAAGATCCTTCAAGGCACAACAGAGGAGTGACTTTACAGATCAGCAGCTTTCACAAAGTAGAGGAGCTGACCCAGGATAGGATTAGCTGGGGAGGCAAGTGGTGTGTTGTGAGCACCTGACTGAGCTGGAACAAGACAGAAAATGAGAACAAAAGACCCTTCAGCTCCTCACAGAAACCACTGCTAAACTTCAGGGGGAACAAGATAAATTTGAAGGAAGAGAATAACTAGCTTTTCTCCTGGAATATAATTCGTAATTCATTCCGACTGAAGAAAAAGGAGTGTTTTCTTTGTGGAGCAGGCTGAAGGTATCTGAAAATCTCTGTGCCTCACCTTTGTGCTTTTTCTGATTTAAACTTTCTCTTGTAGCTGGTGGGAGCCTTTGAAGCTGACTGAATGCAGATAAGAGCTCAGGATGGTCAAGATGCTTGTTCTTTTTACAAATTGTTTGTCTGTGGTTTATAATCCTCTGTGGTTGAGGCATAGGAGGAGATCTGCCACAGCTGGTTGACAGTCCTCCACAGGAGTGCCAGCAAAGCAGAAATTGCTTCTGAGTGAACAATATTAATTTAAAACATCATTTATTTATGGAAAGCATTAATCTAAAATTAATTTTGTCATAACTATGTGGAAATAACATCATTCTTCTTGAAAGTAACCGATGACTCACTGTGCCTCCTACTGTAAGTTTTATGTATTTTTCTTATGCAATCTGGCAAAAATTGGTTAATAGTCACTATAGGCTTGGGTGCAATGGACATCAAATACTATAGCTCTCCTTTGAATAGATCAAACTGTGTAACCACTCAGGAATAGATATTATTTAGATAATAACTGAATGCTTAATTTGAATTTCTGAGTTTGGAGTCTGTTTGCCTGTTTTTCACTTACACATGATTGGGCACTCCCATGTGGTTTAAGGTGGTTGGTGAAAGCTTTGCATTTCCTTTCTGCAAGCTGCTGTTACCTGTAAACATGTATTGTGACATCCAGATTAACAAAATCAGATAAAAAAATGGGCATTATTACAACACTTAAATATGCTGTGTTTCAATATCTCTCCTATAAGCAGATTATTAAATAAACAAGTGCAGTCCAAGGCCTGTTGGCCTCATCTGAATTTTTCAAAAAGTACCTTTTCAGCCAAAGAGAGAGATCTAACTGCTTGGAAACCTAAATCTAAAGATGATAGTTCTCAATCTTTCTGTCCATGCAATTAGTCAGTTCACTGTGTGCCATCTCAGCACATTCTTCTATCAGTTACAGGACTTTTTTTAGTCTCAGTTTTTGTGTGTACTACTTCATTACGTAATTGCTACTAATGCCTCCTAATTAGGTGCATATCCAGGCTTCGGTCTCTGTCAGTAACACAAGATCAGTTGCTCTGTGGGACAGGTGGCTTTTGCTGTGGCTCCTTTTGCTGGAGTCCTTCAGCTCACGGGGAAGGGGGAAGCCGATTCCTCCCGCAGTCAGAGCTGTTGGGTTTGTTGGTCACCTGCAGTTTCAGCCCCTGCATCCCCTCAGTCACAGCCAAAGTGGCTGCGAGGCTGTGATGCTCTTAACCCATCCCATGTGCCATTTCAAGCCTTCACTTCAGCAGGACTGCTTTGCCTGAAGTAGTCAGTAGCAACAGGAAGAATTTGCTTGGACTATCAAATTATTCTTTGTGGAGCAGCTCTGCTCAGTAATATTAATGACTGTATAAATAACAAAATAACTTCTTACAGTTCTGCGAGATGTAATTCTCTTTTAATACCTGACCTTCTTATGTTTTAATAAACTTACTGAAATTCCTTTTTTAATAATTAAACATTGTAACTATAAAAAGGGAGGAAATGCTTTGGATATTGCCTGCGGTTTAAATATCATAAACAAGAATTTTGCCTTTCAAATGTCAGTTGTCAAACAATTTGTTGAACATATGCCTTTCATTTAAAGATGATGGTACCTGATAACTGCCTGAGCTGCTTTAAAAATATCAAGCTATAGATATCACCAGTGCAGCCCATTTTTTCACCTTCACTTATTTCATAATAGGTTATAGAAGATGTGCAGGTGAAATCTAACTCCATATAGGAAAGAAAGGACAGCCCCATTGGAGCAAGACTTATTCTGTATTGATTATTAATTTTATATTTGTATTGTGTTAGGATCCAGGAGACTTGCTCCTTACAAACAACACTAGCACCAAGAATTGCCCCAAAGTCCTATTACCAAAGGAGTTACAACCTAAAATCTTCACCCTTCACACTTCTCAAATATTTCTCATAGCTAAATATAGAAACTACATATTTCTAAGAATATTTCTGAGCAAATGCATTGTTCCCCCTGTTTCCTCCAAGCACACATCACACCCCAGAAACCTGAATGCCAGCTCGGTTCCAGGACTGTGAAGTTGACAGATGAACACAACAAGAGCAGCAGAAGTGAAAGCACTGCCCATGACTCACTGGGGGAACACAGACCCATTTCTCTCTGGACAAAGAAGTTTGCCTGACACATCCATAGGAGCTCTGGAACCATGAGGCAGAATCACAAGGCAGAAAGACTCCAAGGACTAATGAATCTCTTTGGAAAAAAAAAAAAAAGAAATAACAAGGTTGTCCATGCACAAGCTAAATTAGCTTTGAAAAATCTGGAAGCTCTATTTCTTCAGGTAAATCAGAACTCTCAAGTAAGCTAATAACAAATGCCAGCATAACATTTTCATGTAATAACTCTCCTTGTAAATGGAGCAGGAAAACAGGACTGGTTTTTATAAGATAGAGATCAGTTAGAGAAAAAATTACCCCAAACTTTCAGACCACTTGTCTAAATTTTATGCAAATATCTGAAGAAACTCCACGTTTTTTCTTACTTATGTTTTCTGAAATTAAGTTATACTTGCCTTTATTAGAGTGCTTGAATAACATCTTTTGCTACCTCATACCCTAAGACAACAGTTTGGAAAACTGTGAGATGATATTTCAGATGGAGAGAAGTCTCCAAAATCCAATCTACATCCATCTTAGCTCCCTAAAACAGATCATTATTTGATTATCAGACACACATGCCAAGTCATAAATTAATATTAAAGTCAGTGATGGGACCTGAACCTTGATCTGGTGGCTTCCCAGGTGAGTGCTCTGCACTTGAAGTAATAGAGTAATTAGACAGCTTTTCCTCTGAAGGATAATTGCTAATACATGTTAGCTGTTGGAGAGAAGCCCTCCTGAGGAGCAGATATGGGTTTCCTTTTTCATTAAAACAGAAACTTCACTTTTTCAGTGGTTAACCTTCAGCATATTAAAATGTTTAGTGCCTAAGTTAGATAGAAGTGTTCCTCTGAGTAACAAACAATTAAACATAGCAGAGAAGGGGGAAAGCAGGACTATGCTTGTGAGACAAACCCACAGTGACAATTAACTCCAAGCTGCCCTGCCAGCCATTCTGTTCAGCCCTAACCCGTAGGACTGCAAACCAGCACACAGCCTAGGTGGGGGTTGATAAAGGTGATAAATCCTGTGATGCACAAGCAGCTCAAACAGCCTCACCTACAAGTGAAGTTTGTCAGAGAAGATCTCTGACATGTGCCACACCCCATGTGTACAAACCTCCCTGCTCACAAAGTGCAAGATTTCAGTTTCCTCATTTTCTTGAACTCTGCTCTTGGTTTTGGAGAGTCATAAACCTGCTTATATAAATGCATATGCATCTATTAAATAGGTCAGCTTCATAAATGTCATTTGAGCTAAACCTGTACTAATCTTAATAAATTAAGATTACCTTGCCCCATATGGAGACAGAAATATCACATATGATGAGTCTTTAGACTGTAGATACTCACAAATTCCGACAGACGAAAGAGAACTGAACATGTTGTGAATACAAATCTAATACCACGTGAGAAGCTCAGTTTAGTTGAGTGTGCATTGAAGTGTGCATACATTTTCCTATTGACACAAATTAAACCAGGTTTAGAGTCTAAATCATTTAGGTCTGATCCTGTCTTCCATTATATCTCCTGTGATCATTAGCATTTAAAAGACTCAATGTCCAGTGGGTACGAAATGCTGCTAATCTAGTGAGTCTCAGAATACAAATACCAAGATTTCAATTTCTTTTTAGATATTTTTATTTCCAGAAAACATTTTTACTTTGAGAAGCACAACGTAAGATATATCTCAATATATTACAGGTGAATGCCTCATATTGCTTGACAGATTCCATGGGTTTCATCTATCTGGTAACTCTGAATGAGGGTTACAAAATCCCTGCGGCTGGATTGCAGTTCTAATGTGAGATTTGAGCAGCAGAGCATCCTTTCCTTAATTCCAATTTTGGTTTTGTTTGAGTTTTTTTTTTGTTTTGTTTTACCTTCTCTCAGAAGTTTTGTATAGCTTCTCTTTCTTTCATTCTATATCTTTCCAGGCTGAACTGGCATTCCTGGAACTCAGTAATTCCTGTCAATCATTAAGAGTTAAGGCCATTTCCAGAAAATTGGAACTATCAGCATGGCAGCATTAGTGCTGCAGGGACAAGTGGCATGTCAGCAGTAGTGGATGGAGCCATTTACAAATTGCATTAAAAAAAAGAGAGGGTATGATTACTGACCCCTGGAAACAGAGTGAAAACCCATTATAGAATTTTTGGTTATCATCCCAGACTGCACAGTAATTTTGACACTGTACGATAATAAAGCAGCTCTTTGTTTTCAGGCTCCAGTTGCCCAGGGCACTACTTTGCAGTCAGCATCAACAGTGTGCTGGTCACTGTCTTCTGCAGGGGATGTGAAGTCAAGGTCCTGTCCACAAAGGCTTATTGAGGGCTGCTCTGGGCTTTTTGTACATTTAGAAATGTCCAAAAATGTCCACTGTGTTCTATTTAAACTTCAGTTGGAATGACCATGGATGCCTGACTCTCAGCTTAGACTCTCCAAACAGACGGGTGGTTCCCTTGAATTTCTTTGCATAAATAAATACCCACACAAACAAACCTGATGTGTCATTCTGACAACAAAAGACACGATTCACTTTTTCTATTCATGAGCTTCCTCCATGGAGCTGCTGCCACACATGCTCACAGATAATCCCTGGATATCCATGCAGCCCCTTGGAGAGCAGGTGCCTGGCAGCACAGGGTGAGGTAAGGCCCTGCCATTGCATGGCTGCAGCTGGGAACTGGAGAGGCAAAAGCAGTAATGCCCACAACTTCAAAATTATTTATACACCTGTCTTCAGATCTTAAATACATTAATGGATTTGAAAACAATGCATTCATAATGAAACAGAAAACTGAACCAAACATCCCAGAGTCCTGGTTTAGCGCTCTTTCCTGTTCCCAGATGGAGCAGATCTGTCCATGACAGGTCTGTCCATGCCAGGTCTGTCCATGCCAGACGTGCCAGCTCTGTGCAGGAGCTCCGAGCCCCTCAGCCCCTGAGCTGGCACAGGAGGGCAGCACACGTGCAAGCACTCAGACCTCACCACGGCCAGGGGAGTCAGAGTTTTATGGATTAAAAGCTGCAGAGATTATGATTTCCATTACAACATAAATCAAGCAAAGGAGAGCAGCAGTGAGAACTCTCGCTCTGCCACCTCATTTCCAATGTACCTCAGGAAGGACAATTAAAGGAGGCCTTGTGTCTGCATATTCATCAGTCCTTTTGCTGAGGCTGCCAACATGAATAACTGTGGGAGCCACTTGTGGTGCTGGCTGACAACTGTCCTCAGAACCTGATCAAGAGCACTGTGACCTACAAAACCTCATTTTACAGATGGGAGTTTTGGGTCCAGTCTGGGCCTTTGGAACTAAACTGGCTTAAAGTGAAGTCCAGCTTTGGGGCTGGGTTAGCTGTGGTTGCTGCAGCACAGTGGGAAGGCTCTCTGGGGTAGGAGCTGTCCCTGTGCAGGATGGTGTTATTGAATGTGCTGTCTGACTGTTTTGGAGTGGGAAACTGTTTAACAAATTCTGCATCTTTGTCTGTTGGCAGGTTACAGTTCTGTAATTTATTCACCCCTGCTTTATCTGCCAAACTCCCTCCAATTTTTAGTCTATTAATTGAGCACCAACAGTGTACATTATGAGTATCTGCTATCCTATTGTTTCTGATTCTCCTCTGGGTAAGGAGAGTTCTTGGCAGGCAGTTTCCACTGTGACCACTCAGGCTTCCAAGTTCCACATTAATTTTCTGATGAACATTCTCTAATAGTCACTAAAAATTTACTGTTTCGGCAGCATTACTACCATTAAATTTACTTGCCTGAATATTCACAGGAGTCAGCCCAAACAGTATAAATCCAATATGTTGCTGAATATGAGGTTAAAATGTGTATTAATCTAATAATCTTCTGTTATCAGAATATGACGGATAACATCTCAGTCTGTCATACTGCTGCTGTTGAGGTGTTAATATTTTAGTTGGGCAGGCACTGTTTTCAAGGACTTGCAGTCACTACCCTTCATGTTCCAATTGGCATGCACACCATAGCTTTATTACAGTTCATTTATTGACCTGGATCTGAAGAAACTATTGGTTAACATATTAAAACTGACAATAACTATACTGACATATTTCTTCTTAAACCTGAAATTTGTTTATAATATTGATAGAATTAAATTTTTTCCAGCATCTAGGATCCAAAAAGTAGTTTATATAGCATAATTTGGTTGGGTTTGCCATGATTTGCTTCACTCATGTGCATTGTCTGGTATAACTAAGCATCCCATTTGGCTGACATTTTAATCTACCTGGCAGAGAAAAAGACTCCTCTCTGAATTTATTTCAGAATTGCTGAAAATAATACATTTCAATGAGCTCAATATTTATTAAAGGAGCAAACTGTGTTATGATGCTGGCCTAAGAGTTTGCTTTTTTAATTTATCTGCCTTTTAAATTCCAAAAGATGTGCTAGTAGAGAAGGCCTGATCCATGTGCCATGACCATTCCATAGGCAGAGGCAATTGCTGATTGGGTGTTAGTGAGGAGCTCAGGATGTCAGCAGGGCAAGATGAAACAGAACAGATCCTGCATGAAGGGCAGGGCTCTGTCTCAGCTTTGTGCTCATTCCACTAATCTGAAATCAGACTCCACAGATCCAGGAGTGAGGACACCAGACATCCTTCATGTTCTGTTGGTGGGGCTGTTGAACAGTGAGCTCATGTGTGGATGTGGGGATTATGGGTGGGATTTTTTCAAACTCTTATCTGAATGTGCAGTAGAAATGAGCCTTTGGGGTACCCAGTTCCCAGCCAGTTTGCTTGGCTTTGAAAGGGGAAAGAACCCAAACCAGTGTTTTGTGCTCACTGTGACTTTCTGAATATTATTATTCCTCTAGGGTTGTTCTGGTTTTACACGATTTCACATTTCCCTAAATTTTCTTTGCTGCCTTTAAATATTACTGTAAATCCCTTCACCCATTTGCAGCTTGGCAAATCAGCTTTTTGTTTAACCCTTTGTGACAAACCTATTTTAAAGACGCTCTTCCTCCTTCCTCTTGCTTTCTAAGTTATCAAACAAGACCCTGGGGATCACTAAGGATACAAGGGAATATTTCACACGAGGAGCCTAATGCCCTGATCACATTCAGGGCTGAGTAATTGCATTTCATGCATAGTGCATGAACACGTGGCAGAATCTCCTCTTTGCACTGTCAGCTAGATGCAGCACCATGGATCAAACTGTTATTTTTCAGATTGCTGGGAATGCTTTATGGAGAGAAATATATATCTGCCAGCAAAGCATTTTCCAAATGAAGACAGAGCATAAAACCACCCCGCAAGAAACAGAGCCTGGTAATGGTGACATTTTGCAGTTTAACTGCATTTGCCAGCACCGTAATATGAGGTGAAGAGCGAGGGTTTCACATGCATGCAGGCAAAGCTGACAGCATCAGCACCCTGCTTGTGCTGGAAAAAGCCAGGGGAGGCCCCAGCAGTGCCAGAAGGGATTCCTGCTGGCAAACAGAGCAGATCCCTCTTTCCAGATCATGCCAGGATGAGTGGGAGCAGCGAGCACCCAGACCAGCAGCAGAACCTGCCCTCAGTCTGTCCTGCCCCTCTCCTGCTTCTCCGAGCATTTGTCTCACCTTCTCCTCAAGGAAACACCACTCAGGTCTATCAGGAGCAACACATGTGAGCCACTAAGAGTTATTTTTTGCTTTTTCCCCAGAAAAGAGCAGATAATACCATCACTGATGCAACTGAAGAAAATTAGTAAAAAGGTGTGTGGTTTTTTTAAATAAAATCTGCTGCTCAAAGGGAAAGGGAATAAGGGACCTTGCTACAATGAATGTTTTACTTTATACATCAAATGCTTTAAACCACTTACCCTTTTTTCCTGCAACTTTAAAGGAAGGTTAGAAGTATTTCTAGAGGTGATTGCCTGCCATGGAAGTAAGTGGGTCAAAGACTCTATACTTGAAAAATCTGGATCTTTTCTCATTATTTAACTCCTAGCAGTGGCAAAACAGAACTTTCTGAACTCACTTATTTTGTAAATATTAATGTAATAGTCCTCACAGAACCCAACATTTTTTTTTCCCACATTTAAGAAAATTAAGGGCATTTAGGTACCTAGGAGGAACACAGCATGGTATTCACATGCCTGTGATATCAAATTTTAAATTTTTGCAATACTTAGTAAGAGAGACAGAAAAGCAATGCCAACTTAAACCAGTGAGAAATGCCAAAGGATGCTCACATTAGAAAACAAGAAATTGTGTAAATCTAGCTCTCAGAGTATAACAGGTCTGTTTTCAATCTGGAGACTGCAAATGTTGGCTGTCAGAGGGCTAAGTTCACTTCAGAAACTAAAAAGAAGCCTGTAACTTCACACAGAATCAGAAGACAGCTGATGGCTGCTTTGAGACAGGGTTTCTCTATTTCTTGTCTTGTCATCCCACATTGATGCATTTGAACTTCTTTTTCATTTATGGGAAAATTTCAAGATGTCTGTCTGATTACAGGAGGTGTATAAAACCCTTAAATCAGAGCGTTAATTCACCCCAGTGTAGAAATTTTTTTCCCCCAAACAACTTCTCGGAGCTCTATAGCTGTCCTTGCTTATTTAAGCTTTTCTCATGGGGGTATTTTCTGTTGTATTCTCTTTTGATTTCCTAGCAATTCCTAATGTCCTACTTAGTGTTTTGGCAGCAAATCAGCACTAACCTGGTGTCTTAAGAGAACAATTTACGACTTTAAGATGTCTTTTGTGAGTGGCAATATTTAATTTGGAGCCCATAATGACATAAGAAAAGTTAGAATTACTTTTCTTTCTATAAACAATACTTTGAATTAATTGCCCAATAACTCAATATGAAGTGATCCTCCTGTAACTTTTCCATGTCTGCTATAGATTAAATTGTCCTACATAAATTTACACCAAGCAAACTTTCTCAGAGAAACTATCTCTAAATACACAGCACAAAGTTCAGCACAGAGCCCGGTGAGACTTCATTAATAACCTCCTTCCAGCATGAAAATTTAGTATTTATGTCCATCGTTTGTTTCTATCTTTTAACCAGTTGTTAGTTCACAGAATGAACTTGCCACTCTTAGAAACATCTCTTTTGACAAACCCTTGGGAAATTCAAGTTTGTTCTGTTTCTCAGTTTCAGCTTACCCACGGAGCATCTTTGCTGCTGGCACCCATGGATCTGCTCAGTCATCTCTGAGTGGACATGGCAGGTCCCAAGTGCTGCCACACACCCCAAATTCACTCCTCTGCATAACAGTTAGAGGGGAAAAGTGCTGAGCTGTGGCAAACACACACATATGTGGCCATAATCCTTTAACCAGGTGCCCCAGTTCCAGCTCAGGTAGAGTTAATTTCTTNCGGCAGCAAATCAGCACTAACCTGATGTCTTAAGAGAACAATTTACAATGACTTTAAGATGTCTTTTGTGAGTGGCAATATTTAATTTGGAGCCCATAATGACATAAGAAAAGTTAGAATTACTTTTCTTTCTATAAACAATACTTTGAATTAATTGCCCAATAACTCAATATGAAGTGATCCTCCTGTAACTTTTCCATGTCTGCTATAGATTAAATTGTCCTACATAAATTTACACCAAGCAAACTTTCTCAGAGAAACTATCTCTAAATACACAGCACAAAGTTCAGCACAGAGCCCGGTGAGACTTCATTAATAACCTCCTTCCAGCATGAAAATTTAGCATTTATGTCCATCCTTTGTTTCTATCTTTTAACCAGTTGTTAGTTCACAGAATGAACTTGCCACTCTTAGAAACATCTCTTTTGACAAACCCTTGGGAAATTCAAGTTTGTTCTGTTTCAGCTTACCCACAGAGCATCTTTGCTGCTGGCACCCAAGAACATGGCAGGTCCCAAGTGCTGCCACACACCCCAAATTCACTCCTCTGCATAACAGTTAGAGGGGAAAAGTGCTGAGCTGTGGCAAACACACACATATGTGGCCATAATCCTTTAACCAGGTGCCCCAGTTCCAGCTCAGGTAGAGTTAATTTCTTCTCAGCAGCTGTTGCAGTGCTGTGTTCTGGATTTGCAAAGGGAATAGTGTTGATAACACACTGATGTTTTGGGGTTTGACTAAGTTGTGTCTATGCAAAGTCAGGGACTTTGTTTCTTTTGTCTCATGCTCTGCCAGTGAGGAGGTTTGCCAAAAAACCCCCAAAACTAGGAGGAAGCAGAGCTGGGACAGGTGACCCAAACTGGCTGAAGGGTCATTCCATAGCACAGAGCATCATGCCCAGTATATAAACTGGGGGGAGCTACTGCCAGGTCTGATCAGGGTTTGGGAAGGGGGGTCTCAGCAGGTGGTGAGAAATTGCATTGTGCATCACCTGTTTGGGTTTTTTTTTTCCTTTTTCTCATCATCAATATTATTTACTATTATTAATTGTATTTTAGTTTATTTTCAATTGTTAAACTGTTCTTATCTCAACATACAAGTTTTACTTTGATTCTCCTCCCCATTGCACCGGGGCCAGGGGGAAGAGAAAGGGGGTTGAGCAAGCAGCTGTGTCATGTTTCATTGTTTCACCTCCAGCTGGGATAAAAGCCACCACAGTCCTCATCAGATGAGCCACCCTGTCCTCACAGAGAAGCCTAATCCAAAGAAAGGGAGAAGACAGACAGGTTTTCATTGTCTTTCCAGAGAATGCCTCACCTCAAGTGCTGATATAGATGTTTAAAAGTACCGGAGTCTATAGCAGTTTTTGGCTAGCAATTGGTACAGCAGGGCTGGAGTCCTGGGTGTCTCCTGGGGCTGTCTGAGCCCCAGGGAGCTGGCTGGCACTGTGGCCCTGCTGACAGGGGCTGCCAAGTGTGATGCTGCTGTAGCAGGCCCTCATCACCCACTTTTTGTTTGTAGGTTTGAGATGCTGCTTGGCCCCAGAAGGTGAAGCAGCGTTTCCCTGGCAAAGGGTAGAGGCCAGTACTTGTTCCAATGACACCACATGTGCCTGAGCCACGGTTCTCTCTCAGATATTCTGTACCTCCAGCACCTCCCTGATCAGCTTTAGCCAGGCCTGTCAAATGGGCAGAGGAAAGAGACCTTTTTATACCCTGTCAAAGCAGAGACAGGACAGTTCATCTTCGTCAGAGGCAGCTGGCTCCCAATCAATACCCAGGCAGCTTTTGCCCAAACACTGCCCCAAACACTGGAAAGAAGCGTGGGGGAGGCAGGGGGATGGCAGGACCACAGACAGGGACAGACTTGGAGGGGGAACACTGGGGACACGTCTGTTTCTCAGAAAAATGCAGTAAAAAAGCAGGTCTCTGAGGGAAGTGAGGGAGGCAGGTCCCTGAGGGAAGCAGGAGGTGACAGGGCACTGTTGGTAGGAACTGGAAAAGGAGGTTGCAACACAAGGCAAATGCACACATGAAAAGTGTTTGTAATAGAGACATGCAAGGGATTTAAGATGCAAAAAAAAAAGTGTAGGAAGCCAGACTTCATTTTCTGCTGTTCACAAGAAAAAATCATTTCTAATAAGGTCTCCTTGTTAACAGTCTTCTCAGATACCAGACATTTTCAAAGAACTAATGGTCTCTTCATCTACTGCAGATGATTCTTTTTTATGCAGCTGATTGTTAATTCCTACAACTCTTGTAATTCCAGATTCTGAATTAATCTCCATTCACTTTCAGGACGTAACTATCCTATTACTCCTTGAAGTCACTCATTAAATTCACCCTATCTTATTCAAGAAGCACACTGAAATCCTGATGGACACTTTTGTTACTCCTTAGTTGAAGTACTTTAATGCGCTCGATTTGCTTTAGCTCCCTAATTTCTGTGTGAGCTGTGTTGCAGTGATCTAGAATCCAGCACATTCTGCTCCTTGAACTCACCACTTCTGTACCTTCTCTGATGCTGTGGCTGCTATCAGATATACCTAAAAAGCTGATGTCAGCCTCAGTGCCAACCAGGCACATCACTGATAATATTTCCCACCCCACTTTGCTCATGGTCATCATCCAAGCCACTGGTCAAATCTGGCTGCCCTTAAAGGCTGGAAATGGCCAAAGTGAAAGCATCCAATGATTACTATTTTTTCTCATGGATTACCCGTAGTGAGCCTTGCAAAAGCATTTGCATCACACCATAGACGGCTGATTTTGAGCAGAAAATATAACTGTAATAACCATAAAAGAATGTGCTCCATACTGACATTTCTTTATAACATTCATTACGTATATAATTGCAAATAATGATATATATTAAAAAATAATAAGAGAATACACACTATTTCTCTAAAAGTAAACATTCCTCATCTTCCCAGACTTTCTGCAACATTTTATGATACAGAATGGCAGATTCAGGATTTACTAGACCACAGGAGAAAGCTAACTGCAGATTAATTAATCAATACAGAAAACATTACCTTGAGACAGTTTAAGGAAAAGCCAAATGCTTGGCTGTTGCAGTTGAGGGATCAGGCAGGTAGCTGCACCCATATATTACTGCTGACTTGTAGCAGAATTAGGATTCCAGCCAGACTCAGAAACACACCTACTTTAACTTTAGGAGCAGTCTCTGTTACTGAGCCGTGCACTGAATTTTCCTATACAATCAGGGAAAGCTGATTTTCTCCCGCCACCATGTTCCTGTCCCTGCAAGGCAGAGCAGGGGCAAAGGAGGACTCTGCCTCCTCTACAGTCCCAACAGTGATTTCCACCTGAGCCCAGCCCCTTGGAAGCCCTCCATGACTCCAAAGCTGAGACAGAAGTGATGAGGAGCTGCTGCTCTCACATTTGTCACACCAGGGTGTGTTGTGAGAGCTTCACATGGCATTGCAAAAAAGCAGAGTTATGGATGAAGAATCCATTTCAAACGACACTCCCTGTTTTTGGAATCTAAACATGACATACTCTCCACAGAAGGCAATTTAATAGCCTTGCATATGTACAGGTGGCTTATAAAACAAATATGTCTCTCCTCCAGCAAGTGGCTGTTAAAGAGCAGATAATACACAAACACATGATCAAGCCTACCGCCTCAAAATGTGGGGCAATTAAGATATTTTATTGCATGCCCTTCTTTGCTTAATTCCAGTATAGTTACAAAGTTATAATCTGAAGTTCCCTAAAGCGTAAAACAAAATTAGCGTGCTGTTCACCTGAGTAAAAGTGTGTTCTTCACTGATTCCTTTCAATGGTCTGAAAAATAAACTAACTAAACCCAAAGTTTTCATAAAGTAACAATAGCCAGCTCAAATACTTCAATTTTCACTGAATGGCTAATGCAGCAGAGGGCAATCTTCAGATAAGTAAATGTAAAAATATTATCACAAAAATACAGTATACAGGCAGAGACAGGAGAAAAAGGCTGTGTGAGTGTTTATTCTGTTCTCTCTAGTTATTTCTTGCCTTTGAGCTAACTAAAGGTACCTGCAGGAAAGGCTGAAGGGGTAAGGGCAAGAATGAGTCAAGGCAGTTTGGTTAGAAACATTCATATTGATTTCAGTTGCTATGTGGGAGAAGAGAAAAATTATTCCCGTTTTTAGTTTTAAAACCTAAAGCCAAAACAGTTTCATTTACTTAATGATAAAACTAATCACAGCAGAAAGATTAATTTTTTGTTGAAGTACTTTGCAATATAAAGAGAGTTTTGGCAAGATTCCGAATAATTGTATGACATTTCTGCTTTTTTCCACTTCTCTCTACTGTCATATACAGATATCTGTACAGGAAAAGTTCCTGTATTTTGACAAAGACTTAAAAATATAGATGGAAAGGTGATGGCAAAATCTATGCCATGATAGATGACTAAACACAGCACTGACTCTCTGAACTGCTGTCTAAGTAGGTTCCATTCTTGCAAACGCTCCAGCATTCTGTATTCAGTCATGGGTTTTGAGATCATGCTCCCTCAAAGCATCTTAGACCATACAAGGCTACAGGAGCCTTCTCATCCTGAAATCCAAATACAGACTGACCCAGTGTCTGATGCTGCTCATCCAACTCATGTAGCACAACAGCTTCAAGCTCTGTATAACTTGAATATTTCTTGATTTTTTTTATTAATAATCCACATGATTTTACTCCTGATACCAAGCAAGTCTATGAAAGTTCCCTGTCCCACACACCCCAAGTGAAAACAAAATGATTCCACAAAACCACAACCTCCTGGGCTTGACCATCAGCCTTTGCCGAGCCAAGCCTGGAGAGAAAACCTGGGGTACACTTGCAAGTCTAATAAGCTCGAAACTATAAAATTCTTTCAACAAATATAATAAAACCTGCAAAAGCAATTTCAAAGAGAGAGGAATCAGACAGTAGAGGTTATCAGGTATAGGCAGAGGTCCACCAGCATAGTCAACACCATACTGAAGACCCCAGAAAAAAAAGAAACTCCCTAACTAAGCAGATAAAAATCATGAAAACATGACTTTAAACATAGTGGCCTTGAGAGCATGCTAAAATATTCTGTTTCCTTGGCTGGAAAGGTGATGTGCAGACAACACGGAAAAATTGGTGAATTTAAAGCTCCCTATGCTTTCAGGGGTGGAATAGCACAGCCCCAGGAGCACAGCTGCTGCTCAGAGCCTAGGCAGAAGATGTCTTCTTTTCAGCTTTATAAATCAATCTAGCTGAGGCTTTCCTGCTTTGACACAACGCTCTAACCTCAGAGAGGGAATTTTGTATTTGGGTGAGAGATGGAGGGTAACAGATTTGCTGAACATTCTGCATAGCAAAAGAGGAGACCTGGCTGCTTTTGGAGGGTGCTCCCTGAAGCTGAACAGGTTTCTGTTAAAATAAATGGCAAAGCAAGCAAAGGGAGCTGACAGAACAGACAGACACCCTGAGCTGTGAGAGCAGAGCAGAGCACACGGCTTTGTTCTGCAACCGCTTGAGCAACCCACTGCAGATCATCTTGAACTTCCCTTTTCATCTGCAATGACTGCAAAGCAGTTGATCCACCACAACAAGGCTGCTCTGTAGCAGCCCAAACCCTTGCAAAGTGCCCTGCAATACATTTTTTAAATATACATTTGTGCCCCATGACCTTCTCAATGCATTATCCTATACTACATGAGAAATTGCAAAATAGCACAAGAAGGCAGGTAAACATCCACAATTTGTCCAAGAGAGGTGTTCAGCTATAGAAGACTTTGCTGTAGCTACAATGATGCTTTATCACAGTCAATATATACACCAAGCACCATGGAATAGAATACTCCATCATTCCCAACAAATCCAGCTGGTTTTGTGCACGGCAGAGCTGTGTAATGTGAAATATGTAGAGTTATCCCAGAGCAGTGTAGATAAAGCAGATACGCTTTTACCAATCCAGAAACAAAGTTATTACCTGGCTGGCCTTTATAATGTTTGCTTGCATATTTACACAAAAAACAAACAAAAAAAGCCAACAAAAAACAAACAACAAAAAAAACCCCCACAACCTCTTTTCATTTAAAGTTCAAGGAGTAAGTATTGGAAGGAAAAAAGCAGCAAACAGCAAAGTGACATCACTCTCAGATCAAGAAAACTGGGCAGCAGGCTCACAACTGGTGTTCAGAGCAAGAATTAATGAATGGCCCGGCTACAGTTCATATTTTCATTGTAAGAAATGGTTTTGGAGTTTCAGATGGTAAAATTGAGGGTTGGGAGGCCTTGGCATTAACGAAAACATTGTCCTTGTTTATGAGCAGTAAAGAGATTGGTGAAAATGTGTATTTCACCCTCAGTGCAGAATTATACAAGCTCAGGAGAGAGCTTTAAGACCCTAGTCCTGTGGATATTAGCAGAGTCAGATATACAGAAAACACTGTGGAGGATTTAAAAGCATGAAAGGCATAAGGATTATATAGACTTGAACTGTGAATGAGGTTGAAGTGCATTCAGGAAAGCAAAAAAGACTGGTGAACCAGAAACGCCTTGCTCACTTATGATAAAATATCTAGTTAATACCAAAGAAAAGCTTCAAATAGACTTGTCTAGTTCTTTAGAAAGTCACTATAAAATAATGCCAGTATTCTTTGTATAAATACTTTCACAAATAAAGACTCTCTTTTAGAAAGGAGATTGAACTTGGTAAGTAAGCAGCTTAAGGAGTAAGGAAAAGCATATTAAAATTATTTCTTAACTTGCACAAATGTTGAATAATGGTCCATGGCCATGTTCTGTAATAACTACAGAGCATGCACTGTTCCCACAGTAATGTAGCTTCCACGTTTTACACAGGAGACACACACCAAAAGGTTAATTTGATCCACAATGACAATACAAACCAGGTAATTAGCACAAGTGCACCAACTCCTTCCTCTTTCAGCTCTTCAAGCTTGCTTTTTTCTTGAGAAATGGGGAATTCACCAGCTAACCTACTCTCTGCACTACCTTTCACAATTTTAATGTAACGAGATAACTCAGATTTAG
The DNA here is from genome assembly GCA_013397815.1 of Aleadryas rufinucha. Classification (NCBI taxonomy): domain Eukaryota; kingdom Metazoa; phylum Chordata; class Aves; order Passeriformes; genus Aleadryas; species Aleadryas rufinucha. Next base: position 630,526 of record VZTH01003998.1, read on the forward strand.
TGGGTTAAATTACTTTGACTAACCAAAATAAGTAAGGAAGAGCATGAAATACTTTCATCTTAATTAGCTCATATTTCATTTGAACAGAGTCAGACTTGCTGTTTTTCAGAGGAGGATATCAGTAGACACTGTAAACTCTAGAATTGCCTTCTTTTGTTTATGGGGGATCTAACCAGAATTATAAGACTCAAGTGAACTATGATAAGAAATAAAAACACGTTCTTGCATAAGAAGCATTATAGACACTAAGGCAAAACTCAGCACTTCTCCATCTGTTCCCAATTCAAAATGTGATCCTCATCAATTTTGAATGTGAGACTAATTTTGTTAAATCAGGCATTCTCACACTCCTGGGCGAGGATTTTGTTTTCTCTTTTCAGCTGCAGAGCTCAGGAATGTAACCTGCAGGACTCCTGTTCTAGGTGGGGTCCCCAGAGCAGCGCTGCTGGAATGCAGCACACGGAGCCAGGGATCTTCCCCATTCCCTGAAAGCTCCGGGCACTGGAGCAGCGCGGGGAGAAGCGCAGGGGGTGAGGCAATAACTAAACTCTTACCAGTGCCAAATCCTTGCTCACCAAACCTGCTCCAGATCAGCCTCCTATCGCCACCACCTCACTGTCTCCTCACGTGTCTCCTCATTTGCAAACCTCATTAGCAACTCATTAGGAGCACTACAGATGTGACACACAAACTTGCTCTGGGAGAGGGAATTAGGGAATCTAAGAAACCTAAATGATTGTTCAGAGAACGTCCTGATCGTTATGTGAAAAATAATAAATCACTACTTTTGGCAAACATGGAGTGAAGAAAAAGATACTGCCCTTTTAGGGTTTAAAAGGTTAAAACAAAAGGAGTTTCTGTCTGGGTCAATTCCCAATTTATACTTGGAGTTGCAGTAATAACAGAAAGAAGTTATAGCCTTTACTTTAGTGCCTTTAGGAAGGACTGAGTTTATTTAAAGGCAGTCAGTGTCTTTTTACAATAATGAACAGGATCTTTCTTTCTGCCCTGCTGTTAATACCAACAGCTCCTAAATAATTCTGACAGTTTCTTCTCCGTTTAGGNGAGTTTGTTTTTCTTTGAGAAGAAAAAAAAAAAAAAAAAAAAAAAAAAAGGCAGCTTTGTTATTTATTATGTTAGAACAAATACCACTTATCTCGTCTTATTTCACACCTAGTTCAGTCTAAAAATCAGGTATTTGGAACAGACTCAGTCCTTCTCAGAAAAACTCATAGCAAAAATCTGTCTTAACTCTGTGGCAGCAGCTGCAGCACAGCTTCATTCACAGCCCTTATCTGGAAGCAAAATGCCTTTGAAGGACCAAATACCTGGAAACAGACAGTTAAAAAGATGAAAATGTTGTGACCTCCACTTATTCAAGGAAACTCAAGCCCCTCTGTAGTACTTCTGCCTGATGATGTGTGATGGGGATACCTGTGTTAAGATTGTGATGGGGAAAAGGCAGAAATAAGGTTAAATGTAAATGACTGTCATAGCTCTGGTGTAACTTTGAGTAGTGATCCTTGAACATTGGGAAAAAATTGAATTCTTAGTAGAAATATCTCAAAAATTGAGGACTAAAATATGCTGTTATACGTTACACCATTTCATCCCACCATCATCAGTTTTATAGGCAATAAACTTCACTTCAGTGGCATTTATCAGAGCACATTTGGGAAGAAAGGAACTATTTTAAGGCAAAAAATAACAGAAAAAATATAAATACAAGCAGGTTCCTCTCTGGATACATCAAAATAACCAAACACTCAAGTAATTACAGATGCCATGTTCTCGCTTCTGCTATTTTCCACTATTCTTCCTTTCCAAAGTAATTTAAGCAGGATTAATTTAATCAAAGTTTTGTCTTAAAAACATTTAGCCTGATAAAGTATAGAAATGCAAAATAAATATCGAAAGGGGAAGGAACTTCTGAGAGTGTTCATGGAGTTCCTGTTGCCATGGGAACTGTGTTGCTGCTCTTCCCAGGCTCTGCCATGTCCCTTTTCCTGGACAGGCAGCAGCTGCTCCAGGCTCTGGGGTCAGGAAAAGGGATACTTAGCAAAGCTTTCAGAAATATGCATGGACAGGAACTCAAAAGTTTGTTGGTTAAAATGCACCTGTGAGGGCATATCAAAATCTCTCTTGCTCAGAGTAGTGTGAATATGAAAAGCTCCTGCTCTCCTCCCACGGCAACCCCATTCCTGCTTCCTTCAGTGCACTGCATTTCTGTATCCTTTGCCTTTCAGAGATGATATCCTAATTAATATGAAAGTTGTTATGCACTAAGGAGGTGATTTGTGTAACATAAACTCCTTGGCTGCTCTCGAGTTTTTGTCAAGATCTCCCAGGGAAGTAAGGGATAAACCAGGCAAGTGAATACAGGTAATAGTCTGAACCACCAAAAGAGGTCACATTGTCTCTTCCTTCCTGCCACTGAATTCTGCAGAAGACCCTGTCACCTTTAGAGATACTTGGAAACATCACTTGTGTTTGTGCAAGCCCAGTGTCTGCTTGAGGGTGGTGGCTTGACCCTGGCTGGACCAGGGACTTCACCACGGGCTGCACATCCTCCCCCTCCTTCTGCACTGATCTTTCTCTCTCCAGCTGCAGCTGCCAGGGTTCTCGTGCCCCTTCTTAAATCTCTTGTCCCAGTGGCATTATCACCATCACTGCTGGGTTGGGCCTTGGCCAGTGGCAGGTCCATCCTGGACCTGCTGGCATTGGCTGTGTGGGACAGGGGAAGCTTCTGGCAGCTTCTCACTGAAGGCACCCCTATAGCTCCCTCACTACCAAAACCTTGCCATGCAAACCAAATAAATCGGGGAATAAAGAACTCTTCAATATTTCCAAGGGTGATTACATCATGCAGACTGCTCATCATGATGGTTATTCTGGGGCTCTGTTTAAATTTTGCACCAAAAATCTGGAAGGACTTAGTACATGAAAAGTAGAGTTACAACATTATGTTTAGACTTCTGTTATCCAGGTGACTTTCTAGGCCAAAGGAGCATTCATTTGCCACTGAAAAGAACAATTTTGGAGACTCAATTTTTTTTTTTAATCCCTAGGAAATACTCAGAAACTAAATGGCTGCTATGTATGTTTGTCAAATGGACTTAATGCATGGCCAATTCATAAACTTGAGCATTACTGGAGCAAACCAGTATCACCAATATTAGAATTATTGCTAAACACACAGGAGTAAAGGAACTACACGTGTAGTAACTAGACACAACTACAACAGAAAGTCTTTTCAGTTTCCTCTTAGTCTTGTTGAATGATTCTATGTCATAGAATTATGGAATCCCAGAATGGTTTGGGTTGGAAGGGACATTAAGATCATCTCATTCCACCCCCCGCCATGGGCAGGGACACCTTCCACTAGACCAGAGCTCCATCCACTTCCATGGATGTAGGTAGGTTTCCAGCACAAGAAAATGCCATGTATGTCATCACAGTAGATAACCATATAGATATAAGACCCTTTCTCGCATGTCCAGATTAGTCACACTTCCTGTGCTATCCTGGCCACTTAAACTACCATCTCCACCTGTGCTCTGCATGGAAACCTTGGAATGTCTCCTGTGACTGCAGTTTGTGCCATCACCTCCTTCCAGGCTGGGGCCATGTCCATTTCTGAGCAGCAGACACAAGGCAGGACACCAGGACAGCTTCAATTTAGAATTTCTTATGCCGAGCAAGGCCACACGATCAACTACCACATACCATCAAGTCATCAGTCTGTTCTCAGAAGATTAACATCCACACCCAAACCTAAAATAAGGTGATGGGAGCTGAAACAAGCCTGGTAATTTACAAGCTCATCCCTGGCTGAATACAGAAGTAGTTGTGTTAAATCAATGTTCTAAACCCCCATGAATTCTAACACTTAGTTGAGTAAAAGGAGAGGTTAAAAAGAAGTCCTGAACAGTTGGAGAGAACATAATCTTCACATTTCTGTAACCCAACCTCTCACTGAGAAGGAAAGAACAATATTTTTGTGTAGGCAAGCTATATCCTAATTATCCTATTCAGGGTTCCTTATACTGCCTCCCAAGCACCTCATCTCAGCCTCGTCTGATAAAAGGATTCCAGGCTAACTCAATATGGCAATTTTCATTTACCTACAGTAATTCTGAGCAATTTTCTGAAGGCAGATTTAATTTCATATTGGTTGTGAATTAGACTGTGGACTTCCCAGAATAAAACTTGGTGAAAATTAAAATGCAAAGCTCTTCTTGGAAAGAGCTATAGGATTTATAATGTATCCTTTTCTTCAGTTTGTTTAAAATCTGTTGTTACCCATAACGAAAATACACATTTTTATTAACATACATACTTTTCTTTCTGTTTATTTCCTTAAATTTAATAAAGCCTTCTAGCTATCTGGGTAATTCAGCCTCAAATCTCCACTTTCCAGCTTGGTTTTCATTATTTCACATTATTCTTTTACCCTTATTATAGAAGCTGGCTTTATTCCCATCTCATAAAGTGACCCGAATTCTCCAGGAGATATTTTCTAGCATTGATTTTTCTTCGTCCATAATGTTAATGGCATGACTGCTCCTATCTTTACTTCCTCTACTTTCTTAACTTTTATTATTTTTATAATCCCACACTATCACACTATTTTTTTTTCCTCGTGCTATGTGCATTTCATTTTCCTCTCACCACCCCTTAGACATTTTGGAGATATGTTTGTAGAGAATTTGGGTGCTTATCTGTTTTTAAAATAACGTCAAACAAGAACACCAAACAGCAAAAATTTTACAATAAATTCTTACTCTGTAATCTCTGAGTCCCTATGTGACACCTGTTATTCATTTGACCAAAAATTCCTCTCTGAATATACTCCAAGAACTCTTTATCTGGACAGCTTTTCATCTCGAGCACTATCAGCACCATGTAAACATGCTTTTGGGGATGTCATAGCCACTTTCTGGTTAATGGCATTTGTGACATTCACAACATTTTTCGTGATAAACTTTAGAAGTAAAGTCTTGTAGGATGAAATATTTTCAACCCCATTAAATAGTTGGCCTCTTTAATACAATTGCCTGTACATGGAAAACCAAATAGTTACCTTTTCCTTCTAAAACCTCACACTTCTCCCTTCAAAGTATTACTGTGGGCTTTTTTTAATCTTCATTTTTTTTTTAAGCTGTTTAGATTTCTTCACGTAACCTGTCAATTTTTGTGAGAGAGCTTTTTACTTTCTGCTTTCTTAACAGGACATTAGGCAACCACAAACAAGTCTTTCCAAAACTCAAAGCCTTCACTTATTAAATCAAACTTCTTGACCCTGAACTTCTAACCCTTCCTTAAAAAGGATGGAATTTTTTAATTCCTCTAAAGCCTGTTTCACCTTCTTTTACAAAAGACTCTCTTCTACTTAAGAAAAAAATGACGACAAAATATCATCTCTGTTAAATTACTTTTTCAATAGTAGATGATTTATAGTTGATTAGGTAATTAAATCAAATACAAGTGGCTGAAAGTAAATCTATTTTTATCATCCCTGTAAATTAAAAGTTCCGCATCATAAAAAATCATGACCATCTTGAAAATGACTAGTCAAGTGCTTTTTATAGGCAAGCAGGATTTATTGTCAATTAACGTATTGAACTGGATAGTCAGCATAACCCTGTGCTCAAGACTTTTTAAATTATTGGCTTCCGCTATCAAGCTGTTCCATATCACAGTAATGAAATGTATCTTGCTATTCACATATTGAACAATTCCTTAGGTTGGGTTTATATCTCACTATAACAACATTTCATTTTATTATTATCTCCGATCCCCTGTAATGAATACAAATACATTCCTTTTTTCCATCATGGGTTTATCAATTTTCATTGATTTGCCTGTAACGAATGCAGACAGGATGGTGAGAGAAAAATTTAAAGAGATCATATCCTTTAAAACATCTGTAAATTCAAAAGTTTTTCACTTGCAGTCACATCAATTAGAAGAAATCATTCAGAAGAACAACTGAAAGGAAATATTAGTTTAAGTCTTAACACTTAAAAAAACTGTAAAAAGGAATTTGGGGGCCTCTGTTTTTACAGAATATATGTTTTTGCATTTTCTTTCTACAGACTGTAAAGAAAAAAGGATTTTTTTTTTTTTATAGCTTTGCATTTCACATAAATTAATTTTCCATAATGTACCACATTTTTCTTTTTCAATAAAGGTCAATTTGACTAATGAAAATGCAGTTTATGGTGCAGTGAATTTGCTGGACACAAAGTGCATTTTGAAAGTTACTCAGTGACATCTTCTCTCTTTCTCATTGGGAAATTCCCCCAGCCCAAACCAGTCCTCACTGAGGAAAGCAGCCCAACTCTTGGAGTGGAGACCTCAGCAGTATTTTTGACACTTGGGGTACTGATACCTAAAATTATTTTCTTAATTCTGAAACATAAATAAAACCACATTGATTGAAGACAAGTGTAGACGTCTTGAAACGCATATTCCAACTGTGTTACAAAGTTTCATATTGAACACAAACTTTTAAATGGAATTACAAACAGTGTTCTCAGTTGTGACATTTTATTGCACTATAACATTTGCATCTGCTTGCGTTCTGCAATTATATCATTATGTGACAATGTAATTTGATATGAAATGAAGTGATACAATAACATCATGGCTTTCATTCAGCCACCAGGAAAAAAAAAATCTCCATGGAACATATAATGTCCAGCCTACCCAGGAAAAGCATTCTAACAGTAGAATCTGACCTATTGGATTTGTGTTGTGGGGCAGAACGGGACAAGGTTGGCTTCACAAAGCAAAATAACAAACTGCTGGGTAAGAACAGTTATTCTACTTTTTACACACATTTTATTAGGTAGAAAACTTGCTTGAAACAGATGCACAGATAAGTTTTGGTGCGTTTTTTAAACGAGGAAATGCACTGTAACTGTCTAGAAGATTCCTGTAGGTTTTAATGCCCCAGGAGATCATAACTGAACACTATAGTCAGAGTTTCAATGAGAGGGAGCCTATGACCAACAGCAAAAGCACACTTTGAGGAAAATAACCCCAAATGTTGCACATCAAAACAGAAGTTTCTTATTATTCCATGTATACTGATTTCTTGTCTAAAGAAGCCAGCAGTGTTTAGTCAGAACTCAGCATGACACTTTTCTTTATGGAGAAAATGCATCACTGGTCTTCTTCAGACCCGTGGGAAACCTCTGATAACTTACTGTTAATGAGAGAAGAGTAGAGACAGAAAACTACATCCAGACAGGGTCCTAAGAAAAGCAGGGGAGAAAACACAGTCTGTTTCCAGATGACTTTTCTCTGTCCCTCATATGTACCTCTGTTGTGCAGAACAAAAATACCCTCCACTCTCCTCTTCTGTTTATCCATTAATTCCTCTAAAAATACCACACAGCATCTCAGTCCAAGTGACACAAATAACCAAAGTAACCTCGTCCCTGACTGCTGTTGTGGGTCGCTTCCTCTGGAATAAAACATAGAAAAGATATAGGGAAAATAAAATACGAAGTCAGTGCCCTTCTGCCTGTCACCAGAAGAGGTGCAGGGAACAAGCAGCCAGTACTGTAAGAGTAATTTCCAAATTTCAGGTACCCTGGTCCTTCCCTGTTAAAAGGGTGTTCAGACGCTGCCAGAACGATTCCCTCTAGGCCTACTGAATCTCCATTTTCCAGAGATATTCTCCAACTCATTTATTTAGATCACCCTACTGAAATGCAATGAGAGCCTGGTGTCTGACTTCTCTGTGCTGCTTTGAAAACTCCAGCCTACAGCATTTACAAGCATGCCTTGAATAAGTTACTTCAAAATAAAAATGTCCTTATCTTCTATAATTTTAACAGCTTCAGGAGGCTTTCAGTGTTACTCTTGTAGTAAATAGATTAGAAATTTAATGTTGATAGCTGGGTTTCTTTTGTTTGTTTTTGGGTTTTTGCCACATGTAATATAAGTCACAAGTGTTGCATTTAATACTTTACTAATCAGCATGGTCTACAGCTTGATAACATTATACATGAGGAAAATGCTGCATGCTGAACTCAGTGGGGCTATTTGAAAACTCTGCCAGATGGAAGAGACTCTCCTTAAAGTCTTAAATGACACAAAATTTGAGGAATCAAAGAATCTCAGAAAACAATACCTACTGTAAAACACACAGATGAATAATTATTTCCTTTCAGAAGTAATCAATTCTACCTTGATCCAAAAATATTTGATCGGGAATAGAAGTAGATAAAATTACTTAAAGAATATTAAAGAGACTAGAAGCATGTAAAAAAACCCCAGTAATTACAAGAGGGCTGTGCTGTAGAGTCATCATTTCTTGAGAAATTTAGAACACATTATTTTGAAGTTCAAACATGGATACAGCATTGAATGAAAATAAAAGTAAAAATGAAAATTAAGAGGTTGTCATCTAGGAAGATTTTTGTATCAGTGGTAAAGCAATCAGGATCATTTTCTAATGAGTTTTTTTTCCTCCCTCCAGAGAACAGCCAGTGCTTTCTATCAAAGAACCCTTCCCTAAACCACTTTTTAAACAGTCTCATTTCTGTGCATCAATGATATATTTATGTTAAATATAAACACTCCCATAATGTAATATTTGATACCAAGTCCAAACTTCTCTAGCAGCCTAACTCTTTGGTAGTTTTGCTCAGGTTCTCTGATGGAAACCCCTCAGAGCCAGCCACTGGTGAGAGAGAGGTTGGTGTGTCACAAAAATTGTCCTTGTAAAGGAGAAGGTACTTTGCATATCAGTGTTTGAAATATTAATGGTCTTCCTCAGAAAACACAAAGAAAGCTGAATAATGCAAAGTTCAGCCTAAAAGTTTGCCCATCAGTCAAATTACAGTGTTTTGGAAAAAGTTTCATGCCCTTTCAGTGTGCTCTGGCCTCACTACGAAATATTTCGCATCTCTCCCAGCCTCTACCAATACTATTAGAAAATCCATTACTAACGACAGCGCACAATCTCCAATGGGGATTAAATCCCCAAGAACATGGCAGAAATAGAGCTGTTCAGAGGGATGCTGGGCATTTATGATTTACTGAACTGCCAGATCTGATGGCTTAAGGCCAGAGGCTTTACGGTTTCATTGGAATAGTGACTTTTCATTAATGAAAGAAAGATGCAAAACTAAGGTAAGAGACAGGGAAAGTCACTGGGTTATTTGCGACTCAGAGGATCCTGATTCAAACTCAGAGCCTAAGAGAAAGAAGCAAAGGGCAGAAAATAACAGCTTGCCAAATGAATGAACTGTGATTCCAGCATACTTCTTTCAACTCGGTGGAAAGGAGGATAAATTCCCTTTATTATCAAAGGCATTTTCCTCTCACTGTGCTCCCAACTGTTATTTGGTGATTCTCTACCTCCTCCCACTGTGTTTGTGGACCAGTAGAGGAGGTGAGAGCCCCGTTTGCCCAGTGTCTCATTAGGGCTGAGACACAGAGGCTGTGCAGAGCCATCCTGACACGAGCCGCGCGCTGCCACGGTGGCTTTGTGCAGCGCTAACGCCCACATGGCCTGTGGGGTTTGGCAGCACACCCCCACCAGCCTAAAAGCCCACTGCTGTCTGAAACCCTGCAATAAGAGTCTCCTCAAGTGGCACAGCACTGTCTGACACAGACAACCGAACAAAGATCTGCCAGAAGGCGCTGAGGACAAGCACAGGGATAGAATTAAACCTGGCCCATGGTGGGTCGAGTGACCTCGCCCTGCAGACACAACATCATCTCCCACACCCAGCGCAGCCTCTCCACCTTCTAACACTTTATGAGACACCTCAGTAAAAGAATGTCTTCAATCTCTTCATTTAAAAATCGATAACCTTCAAGCTTCCACAGCTTCCTTTGAGACTAAGGTAAATAAAATTGAGGGAAGGCTGGAGGGATTTGAAAAGCAATGGAGTCAATTGAAACTCAAACAACAAAGAGTGGAATTCTGCAATAAAAAAAAAATCACAAAGGAGAGAAAACTGTGTTTAAGAATTATGGAGCTCCTGAAAGAAGATTAAAGTATTGGGAAAAATCAACAGCCTAGTCATAGTATTTAATGTTCTGAGCATCTCCTCTGAAAGATCCAAGATGGATGGAAATTAATGGAAAAATCCAAAGGAGACATTATGAAGAAAAACCCATTATCTGAAGTAACAAAAGTAATACATCTGCATGAATGTTCATCCCAAAGTGCTGCATAGGAAGAAAATAATCATAGAGAGCTGGACTGAAGGCAGGGTTTGAGCAGTGGCCAAAGAATTAGAATAAAAATCAGCTATCTTACAAACTCCATAAACCCTTGGCAAAGGATAGGAAGTAACTTCATTTGAAAAAAGAAAAATTTTTCCTAAACAACCCTGCATCGATCTTCTGTCCTGCCAGATTGTGGTTGCTACTCCTGAGAGAAGAAACACAACACTGCTGGGAAGCAGGAGCAGCACAATGCTTCACACAGAACTGAAAAAGAGACAGCAGGAAGAACTGAGATAGCTAAATCTATCAAAAAATCTCCAACCTACTTCCTTCACTCCTTTACCACTGAAGATGCATTTGAACATGATTGTTCTGGAAAAATCTACTTGCCCTCTTACCCAGCATGTGGGGCATTGGGGAATTGACTCTCACATGCTACCATAAAAGATTAAGTTCAACTAAAATAATGCAAACAATTAACATAAATAATTTTAAGACTGGTATGTTCTCATTGGTAAATTAATCTGCTTCCTAAACCAAACTTTGAGAGGACCAGTTTTTATACTTGACTTATGGGAGTATTTACAGGTTGCTGTTAGGACCAAGAAGCAATACATGTTGGTAATGTATTATAATGCTAAAGTTAGTACCTCAGTATTACCAATAGCTATAAATCAATATTTATACTATTACAATACAATAAATAAATACATGAAAATTGCCTTTACTAAGTTTTCTCCTACTACTAAGAAACAGAAAGTAAGAGAAAAAGATTAATATAAGGAAGCTCAGAATTCAGCTTTCCTATCTTAAGGAGCACCTTAGGACACCTTCACTTTAACCTCCGGGCAGCGGCTCAAGTAAAGCCTAAGTTTTGGTACCCTGGAGTGGAAATGTCCTTGCATATCTGAGCTGGATACATTGATTTCTGGTGAACTGAGAAAATCTGGTGCATTGTGCCCAAAGGAAAGGTATGAAGCACCAGTGCCAGTGCTGAGAGGGAAGGACCATTGGGACAGAAAGTGAACAGGACAAGGAGTCAGTGCCCAAAGATGAGCATTGGCTAAAGAGAAAGCAGGTAGAGAAACCGATGAGAAACGCAGTAGATTTATCACAAATAATCCATCCAGGTGCCAGGGTTCTGAGGGCACCAAGAGACCATCCTGTCCCATAGCAGTGTCACCAGAGCCCCCCACCACAGCCCCTGCCCACGGGCAGGAACAGCCGAGCTCAGGCTGTGCCCCTCCCTTGCTGGAGACATGGTGCAGGCAGGGCTTCAAGAGAGAAATACCTTGCAAAGTGTGTTCTAAACCAAACCACTGCATCCTACAGATTTTCTTCACTTTCTCCCTCAGTAGTGTGGTTTGTATGACCTAAGCACAAAGTAGAAGCAGATGTAAATATTTTGAGGCACTGAAATTAAAACAGCCACTTTCCATTCTCAAAGAGCAAAATGCAAAGAGTAGCATCTTCTCTGAGTAAAAATTCAGAGGTTCACTCTAAAGACTTCCCTACACTTAAGAAAATATTCTTAATTTTTTTACATTGAGGCTAAAAGTATATGGTTCTACTGACATCCTTACTCCAAAGCATTGGTTTTAACCAGAAAGCATCTGGGAATAGAATTCAAATATTGCTAAAGCATTTACTGCCTAGCTCAGGCTCATGTTTTTGACTTGGCTTGCTTTCAGTTTCTTGACTTATGCATATATGAAGGCTTCTGTGGCTAACTAGTTTGCTTGTGGTTCTTTGTTGCAATGTTTTGTTAACCTTCCTTTATGTATTTTTAATGCATATTACAAATAAGAAATGTGTAAACTCATCCCGAGAAGAGGCTATAATGTCTGCCTGTGCTTTTGATTCACTGCCTCATTTGCAAGATTGCTGCTTATTCACAAATTAATTATGCAATGGCATCTTTAGCTAATAAAGTCTAAACAAAAAACATTTAATCCAATTCATAGTTTTCTCTCAATCAAACCAAGTCTGTCAAACATAATTACATTACACATGCAAAGCAGGAATGAGCCAAACATGTGCCACACCTGCTTAGTGCTTCTTCAGGCAGACGATATACAGTAGAAGAACAGTTGGCAGCACAGATGGCACAGCAAAGAAGACTTGTGAAAAATGCAGTTATGGAGTGTGGTTTTGTGCCTTTTATTGATGGGAAGGGTCAGATAGTGATCTCAGTTTATGTCAAACACACCTTTCTGGCACCTTTAGGCTTTGACAATTCTAATTTTGGAGATACCAACTCCAGCCATCTTCTGCTTTCCAAATGGAGGGACCTCTGCAGCTCAGAGGAGTCATCGCTGGCTTCCTACCTCAGCCATGAGCTCTGGCGACACCTGTGTTCTCACTTATGATCATATGTGTCAGGGCTATTCTAAATATTATATCCCCCACCAACCTCATTGTATATCCATATAATGAAACCTTTTTGCCAATATCAAAAATGACACAGTGACTCTGCACATTTTACTGCATCCAGTTCACAAGCTCAGGAAGGAGCCAGGTATTTGTGACCACAAAACCAAAAGATAACCCAAGCAGTCCTGGGTAGCTTTTCAATTTGTGGGTATGCTTAATTGAAAAAAAAAAAACAAACCACCAACCTAGACATAAAATTTAATATTAACATGCACTTACAGTAATTTCTACTTAAGACCATGCAATTATAATGAGTGGTAGAGTTTCTGAAAATTATTTTAACTAGAGATTTTGTGATATCTCCTGATACCACTGAAACCATCTTTTCCATGTCATTTACAAAGTCAGCATTTGCTGAAGGCAAGATGCCCAAACCCAATCACAGCATCACTCGTTATTTCCTGGAAGATCTAATACCTAAACTTTTTCTTCCTGTACACACAAGAAAGAAAAGAAACTCAAAAAACAAAACTAAAACTGTTCCCATTAAAAAAAAAAGCTTATGTCTCATCTCCATTACCATTATCTGCTGCTTCTCATCAATACAATCCTGTCCTCTGCAAGTCTTTTCACATCTGGTGCTCATCTGCTCTATATTGCATCCTTGTAATGAAAGCTGAGTGTGAAACCACCACTGTGACCACCTGCCCTGCCTTTCAGTCTCTTCATAACTTTCCACAGCTTTGCCAAGCCTTGAGGAACCATTATTTCCACAACCCAGGAAGACCTTAGGTTACATCCATAAAGGAATTTTGAGCATGTGAGGGCAAGTGGGTTTCATAAACTTTACTAATTCCTACGGAATGTTTTCTCTCATTTCTAATTTTTTCTCATTTCTCTCATTCTAGCAGTTTATCAAAGATACTACCCAGTGTAAGGTTTAGCATAAACTTACACGAACTCACATAAGGCCCAGAAGGATGGAGTTCTCTTTCCCATCACACAAACACTGTGCCCCTGCAGTCCTGCACCCCGACACCCCCACAGCCCAATGCTCCATGCTGACTGGGAGAACTGGGAGATGAGAGCACGGAGGGGAGCTGCCTCTGCATCCCTGAACGGGGTAATCCACCGAAAAATAAGAAGAGACCAAGTCCCAGAGGACCAAAGTTGGCTGGGGTCTCTCCACTTACATTCAATACACATCTGGCTGTGCCATACTGGCTGCAAGATTTTAGTAATTGTAACATAATTTAGTGGCCAAACTCAATTATTAATAACATTTTCAATAACAGTATGAAGACTCCCTTTTAAGTTCACTGTTGGCACACCTGCATCAAAGCTGACTCAGGGTCAAACACATGCAGAACTTTTCTACAGCAGGGGGAATGGACCTGTCCTGACTGCTGTGTTTCAAGTAAGTGATACATTAGGGGAGCTCTTTCTCCACTGAAGTCTTCCTCCTGCTTGCAAAATTGTTTGTCACTTACATGACTAAAATGCTAATAAAGCATTCCCACAGTATTTCCCACTGGTGTAGGTGCACTAAATGGAGACTCTGCAGCATCAAGGACTTGGAAAATGGTATTGAGAACAGAGCATGTTCAAATAACTTCTGCAGGAGTCATTCCCTAGAATGCTAAATTTTAGAATCTATTAGTGTGCTTCCAGATTCAAAAATATTCTAGTGCAGAATATTTTGTCTGCTTTTCTCCAAGGACACTTGACCAGGGGGCTGTTAGCAAGAGCTGGGAAACTGTCAGTGGAACTAAACAGATAGCAGTAAATAAATAAATAAAACAAAAACTGTTTTTCGGGGATTGAGTGCAAAAAATTATTCAGAGGAAAATACACTGGGATTTAACTTAAACAAAGTTTAAAGAAATTCACAAAGTTTAAATTACTGAGTGAACAACAAATGTCCTGGGAGAATCCTTATGACAGCAGAAGTCAGAAATAAATCAGCAGAAAGGAATACGTGTGTTTTTGTGAGAAGAAAAATCTCAGTGCCGTAATAAGTATTAAAAATAAAAATAAAAAAACTAACCAGACAGTCTTATTCAGAAAGTGTATCTGTTCCAGAGCCTCAGCTCCACTGAAAGGCACCAAGACGAGCCAGCGAGCAAAGCTATAAAAGCCGAATCCCAAACGGATAAATAAAAAGGCCATCTCCTGTTTCAGAAATCAGCAGTCCCATAACACACCGCTCTATAAATTTCTTCCCTACAGACTGCAAAGAGAATGTTCTTGACTAACAGATCTTTCTTGCTGAAATATCACCTGGGATGGATAGTACTCACTGGCAGGCCTGCACCATCCGCTTACTGAGGCTCTAGTACAGGAAGCAGCACAAATGTTTCATGTTTGCATAGCCCTGACTGAAAGGAAATCATATCCATTTTTACTTTGTCACACAGGGACATTTATGAAAGGCCCAAGTTTATACCACGCTGTTTTCTCGACTGTTCACTATTCCAAATTGAGCTTAACTTTCCCAAATCCAAGAAATGCTGTTTTTCTGGTTTTTGTGTTTCAGTATGAAGTACTGATCAATAAATTTTAACATTCTCCATAGATGGCTGTAGATTCATAGATATGCTGACAGCTGTTTGAAGGGTGGGCTGCAATCTGGGCACCAAAATCTCTTCTTCCCCCTGCCCTCTCTTTCCAAGCACTGTAGCCATGAAGACTTTGGGCATTTCTGCTGGGTACTATGGAGCACAGCACAGACAACACCAAAAAGATTTGGAGGCAGAAGCAGCACGAATCTGGAGCTTTGCAGCCTTCACGAGGCAAGAGGATCCTCGGCAAGGGGTGCAGTCCTGCTGTGCTGAAGCAGCCAAGGAAGTCTTGGTGGGGTTTGCTGCAGGGTGAGCACGAACTGCCTGGGAACACTGGGTGACATTTCCCAGTGCTGTGCTGTGTCAGGCACAGCCACTGCAGGCAGCTCTGCTCTGCTCCTGATAAGGAGGCAGCAAACAGTCAAATTAGGTTTTAAAAAACTAAGCTTAGTTCACCATCCTTCCACATTTCTCATGTGAGTTTAATAGGGATCTCGTATGCCATTACCACACCTACGGATAGAAGGCAAGAGTGTTCAACTTTTAGAGTTTTCTCTCAGCTTTCTGCCTTTGGATTTTACAGGAGACCTGAGGTTCTTCCCCTCTTTCTCCTCTCCCAATAAGCTATAGTTACCATCTGCTATGAAGTGATGTGACTTTTCATCTTTTCATTTCTTGTTTAAAAATCTTTCATTTCTTGTTTAAACTACTACAGTAATAACCAGTTCTTAATTCCCTTACCTTTAGTATCAAAATTGAAATAAAAATGCTCAACATAGAATGTGTGCTATGTGAAATATCCACATTTGTCATCTGTCATCATTATGACAATTTTCACAACAGTTGGGTTTCACTTGAAATTTTTATACTGCACAATTCTGAACTTACATTAAAAAGTGCCAGTTCTCAGAGAATAAGACAATATACATATATGATTAAACCACTCAAAAATATACAGCAAACAGCATATCTCCATCTTTACTCTTCACTAAGCTTTGTTGTCTCTGTACCCATCTAGTGATTTTTGTTTGAATGTCTGAAATTTACTGTGAAGTTATTCTGCATTGCACAAATGCACGTTGCAAATATTTATGTATGATTCAGCCTAAGTATGCAGCCCCAGTGGTGATGTTTGCGTGCACTGCCATAATCACATGCATAATGTCAGACAAGAATCTCTTTAATTTCAGAACTGATTTTTAATAATTGATGTTTTTATTTGGAAGCAAGATTATTGGAAAATAACTCCTTAAAAACTGCACTGTTTTATATCCAGGGAAACATTCCAAATTAGAAAAACAAATAAAATTTAAAAAGCTAGACTGGATTGACAAGCTTGCAACAAAATGTTGAAGTGGCTCTCCAAAGGCCTTTAATTCTCTTAGTATTTAACGTTATTGTAGCAAAAGGGATTTTTGGCAACATTTCAAGTCTAAAGGTAGCCTAAAGCAGCTTCCACTGCAGCAATACAACCTAAAGATCCAAGCAAAGCAGGGAATGGATTTTCCCTGGCCAATGAAGGACTAACATTACCCCCTGCTCTGGATCGAGGTGTCAGAGTCTTTTACCCTCCCACAGATGAGGCTCTTCCACTCTTCACTGAAACCCAGCAATTTCTCCTGCATAATGGGACAGCTCTTCAACAATGAAAAGAAAAACTTGCACGTGTCTACATCCTGCTGATGAGCCACTGATGGACAACATTTAATTGTACAACTATGGAATTTTAGTAAGTATTGATTTTATTCCCATCATGAAGAGAGAGAATGGTGAATCTTGTCAAACCACATGAGCACAAGTTAATGCAGGGTTAGAAACTGATCCATTTGTCTCTTTACGAAGACTATTTATTCCTCCACTAGCAGGAAAGTACCAAAGGATGCAGGCATATTCCAAACATTTGTAAATGATGAATGCCTAATCTCACTCACCGTTTGTAGTGGAATAAAATTCTTGACACCTGTGCCTTGTTTATGTTCGACTTCATTTGAAAATTTAAGCCAGCAGGCACTTGCAAAGATACAGACAATGCAGAGGAGAAGTGGAAAAGGAATTTGCCATTCCCAATTCTGTGTGAACCTTCTTTTGTTGTGGAAGATCTCTGTCAGCTGGGATTCGTGTGCTGCATTGCTTTAGGAATTCCTAAAGCACACAGGCAGGCCTGCAAACCTGCTCAATAGCCCTGCATGCAAAAGGAACACAGTGGCAGCTGAAAAAGATGTTTGTACTCAGGATTAAGGCCAGTATTTATCTTCTTGGCAAAGGTGTCTATGTGAAAGCCTAGAGTAATACCATACTCTACAGACTACTACAAAAACAAGATCAAGAAGAATTGCATAAATACACCTATGTAACATCCATCACATTAATGAGAATGTAGAGACAAATGCAGCTTGCTGCTAAACTTGGCATCTATTGACTGCAGAAGAAAGTTAGACACTGCAGAGACAAATACTATCCTAAAGCCATTGCAAGAGCATGGATCCAAAATGATTTGACACACAAAAGTTTCTCTCTCACACTAAGAACCATCTTTCAGGCCTTGCAGCCCACCAAAGGCAAACCCGAATGCTGTTATCAGTTTAACAATGGGCTTTTCAGACTGGTCTCTGAAAGACCTGCTTGGGAGGCAGAGCTAGAGGGAAGGATGCCAGAGTATTGGGAAAATCTCACTTGCTGAAGGTTTAGCTGAACACTATTTGAATACCTGAAACTAAGAAAGGAGGTAATGGCTGAGCTAGATTGATGGACTAGAAATCTGAAAATAAGAGCATTGGTTTGAGGAGCAAACCAATGGAGGTCCATCCATAGGAGCATCAGATGGGGTGGAAGTAAAAGGTCCTTTCCTTCTGACCACAAATACACCAAGTCACAGGGATATTTGCTCAGTATTTTGCTGGACAGAATGCAAGGCTTTGCAAAACTGGTAGGGGGAAGTCAGCATTAACTTTCAAAGATGGATAAGAAAATCTAAACTGGTAAGAAACGTACCCGTGTGCTATTCAGTCATATAGATCTGAATTTTTAAAAGTATGGAGTTTTAACTTAATTTTCAAGCATTTTCAGTTTAGCAAACTGCAAAGCTTTAGTCTTTGTTTTCCACCTGTAATTCTGAATTGTTTTTCAAAGGAAGGTAAAAATCATAATTCCCATGGAAGTGAGGTGGAGTTGTGAGTTTAGAGGGTTTTTTTTCTTTTATAATCCCAGAGTTCCATTAAGCAATTTTTCACCCTAAACCAGATTTGATGGCTTTATGGTTAAGCAATCAGTTATTTGAATTCTACAGGTAAAAATAAAAATACCACTTTATGCAATTAGCTCAGGACTAATTTTAATGACCCATTTGTTATTTTTCTTCTACAGTGGTTGGGCAAAAAAGCTCTTTAGCCAAGAGCTATGTACAGAGGATAAGCA
Organism: Aleadryas rufinucha; assembly: GCA_013397815.1. Classification (NCBI taxonomy): domain Eukaryota; kingdom Metazoa; phylum Chordata; class Aves; order Passeriformes; genus Aleadryas; species Aleadryas rufinucha. The sequence continues at coordinate 649,071 of VZTH01003998.1, forward strand.
GGATATTTTTTTTTCTGCTAAATTTATGAGACAAAAGATGCAAAAGGTTCAGGTTGCACAAGAAGTCAGAAGAAATGTGTGTTAATGATTGCAAGGGTGAGTACAGAGAGATAAAAAGGGCTGTAAAATGCCTGTATTCTGCTCAGAAAACAAACCAAGGGAGGTGAAATCCTGCAGAGAATGATCCCACTGCGAACTGCAGGCAGCAGATGGTTCTGGGTGCGCCCTGAGTCCCACAGATGTGAGTCAGAGCCATGATTGTACAGCCTGCCTCAAGTCCAGACAACAGACAGAGAAAATATGCCCAGAGGACGAGGCTGTTAAACACCCCTTTTGAAAGGGAACCCATTAAGGGTTTGGCAGGAGCTCGCAGAGCTCCAGGTTGCTGCTGCTGCTGAGTGCCAAAGGCCTCCTGCGTCTGTGTCATCTCCCGTGTCAGCAAACGACCGGCAATTTCTGCCCTGCCCGACGAACATTTGAAAAGGCACTGGGAAAATAGATGCCTTTCAAATGCCTCCTCCCAATTTTTACTGCCAGACCCGATACCAGAAGAGCTCCGATGGCAGCGGCTCCAGCCCGGCAGAGCGAAGCAAAGCGAGCGCTGCCCCAGCTTGGTGGCGGCTCCGTCCCCAGCCCCAGCTCTGGGCAGCTGTTTGTTGTCAGAGCACAGAGCACGAGCCCTGGCACTTCTCCTCCCTGCTGGCCCCTGGATGGCTGCTCAGCACATCGAGGTAATTGACTCATCTTGGCTCAGTCATAACCTCAATCAGCTGGACCATCTCATTTTCCCCACAGCCAAGGAATCCTGCCGCTCTTAATATTAGGGCAGCAGCCAACCTCTGTTTGGAGGGAAGCTTATTGCAGAATATCCCTCTGTATCCCTGGGAATTAGCTGAAAGCTTAAATGTTTCTTTTGAAAGAAAACACTTTTTCCAAGAAGCAGGGGAAAAAAGAGCTCACTTTCTACTGCCTTTGAGAAAAAAAAAAATCTCTGAACAAAAAGCCAAACCTCAAAACAACACTGGGAAAAAGTGAAAGGAAAAAAGCATTCTGGGTTAAACATGACCCTCACACTTGCTGAATTCACATCAAAATATTTGTTCATTGGATTTGAAATCCACTACAGCTTACTCTCATCTGATTGCAAAGATGGCAAACTGGAAATCTCCACGTTAGACCATTGCAGGGCTTGAGGCACAGGGATTCAAGGAATCCGTGTCAATAGAACTGACAGTCTTTGCCGTGCCTCTCTGGAAAAGTAACACTGTAACCCCACTGCCCCACACCCAAATTGTGGTTCTGAATGCAGTGAACCTTAATCAAACCTTAATAAATATCAAAGTGAACAAGTACTTTTATAAACTTCACAGTTACCTCAGTTATAACTATACTTGGGAGTTCTGTGGCACGCTACATTATTTTATTCTGGATTTTCATTTAATTCCATAAACAGAAATTCAAAAAAACCAGACAACTTAGTTTTAGGAATTAATATTGACACCAAACCATAATTTTACCTAAAAATCAGATTATCACATACTTTGGGGAATTTGGGGGCTAACACTAGTCCCTAAGTGAATGCAAGTTTCCAAGCAATTCCTGCCCTTTCCTTTGTACTTTTCTGGTGTGATTTTGACAGCAAAATGGTGCCACAGCAAGAGCAGCAGCAATTCTCCATGAGCCAAAGGCAGGGAAGCAGCAGGGACACCACTGTGAGGCTGGACCATCCTGGTTCGACCAATTTCTGCCAAAGGCTGATCTTCCAGAAGGAGAGGAAGCTCCTTCCTCCAAGCAGGGGCGAGATCTCTGCTCTGGACCTTTCATTTCTCTGTCAGGAGCAGGCACCCATGAGTTACTCTGTTCCTGGGCAGCCTGGGTGTGTGCTGTCCCCTGCCACAGCTCCTCGGCCAAGCCCCATTATTGTGAAACACGTCAGGACCCACCTTTCCCCACCCTGCACAGACCAAATGCTGAGCAGTTGGGTGGCCACATCCCAGCTCGGCTGTGCCCATCCAGGAGTGCCCCAGCCCCACAGATCTGGCCCCAGCCTGGTTTGGAAGGAGCACAGAGCCTGCCGAACTGACATCCTGTCACAGTGCTTGGTGCCAAAACATTTCAGTCAGGCTCTGGTATGTGCTGTGACACTGGCATATATAATTACAACTTAGAGAAGAAAAACAGCTTTTCAGCTGGTGCATTACAGAAAGGAAAATAATATTTTCCTCCAGAGCACTAAGCCTGGGGAAGATTATCTGCTCCCTCTGCTGCTGGCTTTTATATTCGGGAAAGAAGAGAAAGGAGAAACTCTGCTGATGGTTCTGTAGACTGTGGTGCTCCTCACAGCCACCCACAGGGGCTGTGGCCCTTCCACAGCTGCTTCCACTGCCCCTCACATAACACCTCACTCCTAATTTTCCTCTTGGAATTTCAAACTGAGATGAACTCGGTTCCTGGATGCAATTGGTGGTGGTGGTGATACAGTTCCTGCCCCTTTTCATCTGTCCTTTTGTGTTTGTTTTTGTCTTGCAATAACCCCTACTCTTCATGCTCATCCCTCTGAAAAACTTTCTAATTCAAGTCCACCTGAAGTGGAGGCAAAGAGATAAATGCATTCAGACTTTTACTCTGGAAAGTGTCCTTTTCATCATGTCTTTTTTCTCTTGACTTTTCCATCTTTGCAGTAAATCACTGGCAGCTTTTTCCTTCCAGTCTTCCTTACTTATAGTCTTGTAAGATGAAGATAACCCCCATAAACATAAACATCACACTGATAAAGTTTAAATTCTGAAAATGTCTTGTGGTATGCTGAATCCATCCCTTGGGCTGGAGGACCTAATTTCTTTTTGTGACACATGGAATTTCTTCTTGTTAAGTCACCTATGCAATGTGAGATGCACATCCAACTTCACCAGAACACATTTCTTCACTTATTGGGGTAAAGTTCTGGAACTGAGCATGCAAAGTGGCCACTAAGAGATACGGAAATCTTGCAAGGGGATTATCAGAGATACCAAACAGTATCATTGTTCTGCAGCTCACAGAATTCCCCTCTGAGGCATCTCACACTTTATCACAGAAACCGCTCACTAAATGATGATTACTTTCACTTCAGTTCTGCTAGGGAATCTAACTGAGGGGGGAAAAAAAAGACTGGAAACCTTCCAGTGGGTTTTCTGATGGAAAAACACTCCACATGTAAAAATCAAAACATTTGGTGGGAATGTGTTGATTTCAATGTATTTTTGATGGGTTTCTCCTGTAAATGTGCCCAGTTCCTCTGTGATGTACTGCCAGCCTGGCTGTCTGTTGTGCAAGCCCAACAGCTGTCTACCTGGTGGCCTTCCAGAGCCTGCAGGGTGTGTGGGGAGCCAGCAGCACCGGGACTCCTCACCCACAGGGGAACAAAACACATTGTTCCTCCTTTATCCTGCTGGGCACAACACACAGACCTGTCCTGCTCTGCTCCAGGCACTGCCAGGAACTGTGCTGAGAACTTGCACAGCAGAGGCTGCAGCAGAAAGGGGTGCTCGTGCTCATGGTGCAAGAGATCACATCACTAATCGCCATTAGCAGCTCACAGTTAATTACCTGAGTACTCCAGCCTGCATGCATACATGCAAATACTGCTCAAAACATGTGCCAACATGCACACCCTCATACATGTGTGCATATAAGTTTAGGAACACGCTTCACCCTCTCTTACATAAGATGAGGTATTTGTGGTGCAGCATGCTGAAATCTAAGCAAAGAAGCTCCAGAAGCTGGCATTATTTCCACTTAATCAGTATGAAATCATTATAGCTTTGCAATGAAAATGAAACAACCCTAGTCATACAAGATACATCGTGACACAGAAAAATTAGAAAACACTGTGAGCTCTGCACAGCAAGATTTGTAAGCCTGCCAGCAGAATCACAAACTCGCACCGTTCTAATTTGTCTAGGAAAAAGGGGTGTTTAATTGCTGTGCATAATAAACACACAAACGTCAGAAAGCAGCCACAGATAACATGCACGAGTAGATTCCAGCTGTACTGCTAAGGAAAGATAAAAGTGATTTATTTTATATCTTGATCTTAAGTCCAATAAATCACATTAAAATAAAATGACCAAATTTCCCTAAGTGCTCAACACTCAACAGCTCAGGCTGGCCTGGCCTCTGAGCTCTTTTGGGAACACATTGCTGTCATTTAGGTGTCTGCAGGGTACAGTGCCATGCAGCACGACCTGAGCTTCCACGGGCTGCACAAGCAATAGCTGTTAACTTGTCCAATTAGCCCACACAAAGCCAAGCACCTGAACTAGTTTATTGAGAGCTAACTCTGGTCAATCTTATCTCTGCTCCCTGTGCAAATCCCCTAAGCATCAGCTGATTGCTTTCAAAAGCCTGCCCAGGTCGTGTGGCCTAATGAGAGCCTCCAGGGACCAACCCTTGTGTAAATATCCAGCCAGAACTTCATCTTTGCTCTACCCCTAACAGCAAGCACAGAGCACCAGATACCCACTGTGTACATGAAATCATGTTGATATCTCAGAGTTATTTTTTGCTTTCCCTGCAGAGGCTGATGGGGAAATACAAGGGAACTGGTCTGCTGGAAAGGAGGTTTCTTTGAGGGGCTGGGACAGGGTGACACCAACCTGCAACTGGCCTGACATCAAACTCTTCATACCCACTTCTTCTCAAGCTCATCTTTTATTGATAGCCAGAGAGGAGAGGACATGTACATGCAAACAGGCTGGGATGTGATCCAAGTCACAATTTAACCCGTTGCAAGTGTCCATCTCAGTGAATGCTTCAGGTCACGTTGGTCAGAGTTCCATTATATGTTTTGCAGCGTTTGAGTTTAAATTGTTTTTCTGTTTGCAATCATTAAACCTTACTTTACTGGTAATGAAGTTGTCTGAGATTTTATTGAATCCGGAATTCAGAAATTACAAGCCTCTCCAAAGTGCTGCTATTTTTTTCCTCTAAGACAACTTTTAATTGAATAATCACTTCCTCATTACCTTTCTTTTTCTGCCCGACTGGCTTCAAGAACAAAAATAAGAACTATTCCTTTCCATACGGAAATGACAATCCAATGTTAGGACTTTTGTTCAAGTTTTTAGACACCTTGGGGTTTATCAGTTTTCACAGAAGTCCTGCTTTGTACATGGCATTCTTATTACCTGCAACCACCCTTTCTGTACTGTAAAGCATTCCTTACATTATAGTCAACACAAAAATTCGATCTCCAATTCCCCTAAAAGTAATGGGACAACCAATAAATTTGAATATCTTGTGATTTTTTTTTTTTCCTACTTATTCACAGTACAGGATTTATGTGAGAATTAAACTACTGTTAACTTGATTCAGGAAGAAAGCTGCAGACTTGCAGGGTCTCCTGAAATAAAATTATTTATAAATTAGCTGGTTTCTGTGTGCTTGAAATCAATAGCAGAGATGAGAACTTGGCTTGCTTTTGTGGTCAAGTGCATGAGGTCCAGCCTCATCCTCAGTGCCATTTGCCTAAATATGAATAACACATCTAAGATCTTTCAACTCCTTCAGAATTTCCATCAATCTAACCAAAAATAACACCAGAAAATCAGGGTGTTTTAATTACTTCCTCCCTTTAAAGTTGTAGGGACTGCAGTTTGAATAAAAACCGTGAGGCCATTTCTCTCTATGATCACAGAGCTGAAAAAAGTTTTACCTGAACATGAAAAAGATATTGCCATCGTAAATACAGAAAATAAATAAATTCGTCCTTTGTTCTAGTGGAAGGTGCACAGTTGGAGGAAGGAGAGGCTTGGGACTCGGTGTTATTTAGTGCAGGGGACTGCTGAGCCATCTGTCCACGAACAGATAGCATCCTCTCCCATTTGTGCTGGAATAATCTCTCTGCGACATCTTGCTTGAGCAAGGTGGGTAATGAAAAACTGACTGGAAGAACTGAATATAAAAGTCAGGTTGAAGAAAATTATTAAGAAAAAATCTTAATAGAGAAGACACATGAGAGAATATTGTGATGCTAAGAATGTAGAGACACATACAAACGGTGCCTCCCTAATCTCCTGCATACTCAGAGAGTGAGAACATATTTATGCAAGAGTGTACAGCTGGAAATTTGGCCACAGAAAAAAAAGCTTTATCTCATATTGGTTAGCCAATTGACAAAATATTAAAAATAAACCTCAAATGAAAATATATTTTAAAATTTTGAAAAGTTATCGAAGTGTAAATAATAAGACTCGATGAGAAAAGCTGACTAAAGTATTTGCCAAAATCACTCATTAAAAAGCTGTCATTAGCTACTGCCATATCACAAAGAAGAATAAGAGAAGGCAGCAATGTTAAACTACTTCTAAGCATATTTAAAAACATGAAACAACAAAAAAAAACCATAACAAAATGTAACTCTATTTCTAAAACAGGTATTAAGTTGCCACAAGTAATATAACAAATGTAGAAAACACATATTTATTTATGGAGCCAGATTTCTTTGAAACTTGGAACTTAGATTTTCTCTGAGAACTGACAAGCAGTTGAAGCATTAGGGTGACAGGATTCAGGCACTGGAAGTGTGAAGTCTGTGTTTAAGCTTATAACCTGTGATTCAACCTTCCATCTTCCTAGCACTATTTATATGGCAAATAGATCATTGTTATGGGATTTACATAACTGATCTGTGTATAAGCAGCAAGCTAAAATAAAATGTTGCACTGCCTTTGTCTGGAATGGGAGAACACACACTTCCCTTGGCAAGTCAGGGAGCAAACAACAGATTTAAAGCTGCATCTCAGAGTCCAAATGAATCACAGCAGGTTGTACGGTCAAACACATAAAGGGCTAGAAGTCTTCTAATGACTTTACAAGTCATCTTAAAGCCATTCAATTTAGATAACCTTTTCAGAATAATGGCTTCTAAAGCTGCAATTCAGCACAAATCTGGCAATTTTACTGTACAGCACATCCACATCTTTGAGAAATGATCAAGGAAAGATTAAACCACTCCACAATAGGATAAACTATTGCTTCAACTTGCACTTTTAAGTGAAGTATTATCAAGATCATCTTGAAGAACCCCACTTTACTATTTAGATTCTCTAGTACCCAGAATGCATCTTTAGGTTTATCAGATTTACAATAAGAGGGAGAAGGGAGATTTAGTAAGTCAATAGTGCTTGCTAAACTACATTTCTCAGGCTGAGTTACAAGCACATTATGCTTTATAAATTAAACTGGACTGTCAAGATAAATGCATAGGCAATACGGTGCTATTTGTAAGTAAATGCCTCTTTATGTTTAAACAGGTTCTTATAGACCAAGAGGCTGAATCTCTTTTTCCTAACAACATTATAAATCTAAAAGCCAAAGGAATAAAATGAAAAGGAAGTGGGCCCTAGGTCTTTGTGAAGGATTGATGACTCAGACAGTACTAAGTCTACCAGAAATTATTCTTTTTCTTGCCTTTAGTTGGCTTTTGTCTAATCATCATGGGGAGCAGGGGGAGGGAAGACAGAAGGGGAATAATGAAAAACCAATTTTAGCTTTTTACTCCTTTTAGGAAAAATTGCCTCACTTCCCTGCATATCGTGAGATACAGATAGCACAAAGTCAGCACATTACTTGTTCTGCTGGATATGCTGTACTTACCATGGTTCACCCTGCCACTTACAGTGAAATGACACCCGATTGCAGCAGCAGAATGACTACACTCTGAGGCTGCAGAAACATTCAGCAATTATCACCAGCAAGAAGGGTGCATCTGCTGGTAAACTACATAATAGCAGCCCCCCACCCCAGCCCCAAAAGCCTGTCATCCATCTCTGCCCATTAAGTGAAATGTTTCTGCATCCAGACCTTGCAGGGAATGAATGAGAGCCCATAAACAACGAGCAGGATGCGGCAGCAGCACCAGCACCTCCAACCCTGCAGGCTGCTCTTGGCCCTACATTATGGGGCAGCATCCTTCAATTTCTGTATTAACCCACCCAATTAATGCCTGAAACAGTTATTTCTGTCATTTATCTGAAGGTGCTGTAACAATTCAAACAGGCAAGCAGTAATAAGCATCTTTGCAGCAATAAAGCACATAAAAGGCACTAATGCTGTTATTCAGCACAAAGAAAAGCCAGAGTAAGACAGATCTGGTTTCAGATTCTCTTTTCAAAGGTGGTGGGCTCTGCTGTTAAGGTTGGTGATGCCTCTGGCATTCAAGAACATACCTGCAAAGCTTGCTGACAACCTCTGCACAAGCCACAGAAATATTAAATGTCAGCAGCAGGGCTGGGGGCTCTGTGAGGGGAACCTGGAGCTGCCCTGTGCCAGGCACAGCCCATCCTGGTCACCCCTGAGCCTCAGCCAGGCTTGGGACACCTCAGGGAGAATGTGCTCCAGAGAGGACAGAACCTGCCCAGGCCCACCAGCTTTTCCATCTTCTTCTCTCCCCGATCCTGCTGAGGAGAGGAACAGAGTGCAGGGCTGTGTGGGCAGCTGGCAGAGAGCTCCAGTCAACCCACCACATCACTGATAAACCACAGCTCAACAGGAACATTTGGTACCGAGCTCCGTATTTGTAACTGTCATTATTTAGCAGGGAAAGTGGCCAGAGATGGGCTTAAACCCACCACATTTGCAGGATTGAGGCTGTGTCTCTATGCCCCTGCCACACTGAACGGTGAAATGCACAAATTCTGACCTATACAGCCCAAAATATTGTCTCTTCTCTAAATGAATGTTTTATCCCAACATTACTTGAATTGCAGACCCCAGTGTTTGTAGAGGTCTGACTGTCCAATTCTAACTGCAAAGATGTGATGCAAATGTTCAGATTTGTGTTGGGACAGAATAGCCATAGGCAGTAGTGCTGCAATAGAGCTTATGCCTATGGGAGGACAAAGTTTTCATCTTCAAGATCTCTCTCTTCCTTCATCAATTAAGTATTTGATTACCTTGTAAGAAAGAAAAGACTCATTCCTTACTGGAACAAGTGCACAGATTGCATTAATGGGGGGTTTTTATAATTGCATGGACTTTTTGGACATCCCAAAAAGCCAAAGTTTCCATGCAGTGCCTGTAAGAACAGACTTATTTTGTCATTTTGAACAATTTATCAGGAAATTAATCCTTTTTCCTACTGTTTTTGTTTCACTTTATGCACTTGCTGTGAAAACCAATGAATAGAAACCATTTCTGCATCCCCCTAATAACCAATTGTATTTAGATTTCACTGTGTTTTAATCAAGGCATTCTCACCCAGTACATAACTCCCTCCGTAGCAGTTCCAGTTCGAAAGAGGGGAGGTGAGTGGTCCCTTTATAACAATCTGTAAAGGTGCCACCTTTTATCTACTGCCCTTTGATAAGAAAGCCAAGATTTCCCACTCAGCTGATTAAAACTGAGTGACTGCATAAGATTATTATAATCTCATCTATTACTCAAACGAAATGGTTACCTACTGCATCATAGTGGCTAAGAAGGAAAAAAAGGCTCCTTTCTGTGTTGAGACTTGGTAAATTGTCAGCTTTCCCATATTGAGTTCATCATTAAGTCACACAAGGAGGTGTCTCTGTTGTCATGTGTTTCTACCACCAAGAGGAAACATTTTATGCTGTCTACAGTTGGTGCTGCAATTTGGTAAAGATAAAAGATGAGTTAAGATCAGTTCAGTACCGCAAGAGCTGTGGGCAGCCTGTCCTTTACTGCATTGCTTTCAGAAGCCCAGAAAAATGTAAAAACAATAAAAAGCAACACCAGCATTTTCTAAAGACACCATATTATCATCTTCTCCTGACCAAGTTCTCACACAGAAGTCACTGGAAAGTTACAGAGTGCACAATAAGACAAAAACAGCAAAATCACAGGGGTTCAGCAACTACACAGCAATGAGACCCATCACTGTCCTTCCCCATGCCCAGGACTCCACCTGCATCTTCTGGCAGTATCTGGGCCATATTTCTGGCCTGAAAATAAAGATGGATATTTTTTTTTTTTCCTGAGAAACTCTTTCCATTTCCAGACTACAAAGGCATAAAGGTTTCCTCTCCTCTTTCCTCCAGGATGATGAAATGTACCTTTCAGCTCTCCTGCCCTGTCTCTCACCAGCAGTCCTTGTCTGGTTTTGTACCATGCTGTACCCCAGTGCAATAGCCAAGAGAGGAGCTGCCAGGATCACACTCCGAGTGTGAGATCACCCTCACAGCTGCTCATCTGCAGCCTGCTACAAAGGTCATGCTGGGAGGTGCTCCATTTCCCTCAGATTTAGCTCTGCCTCACACCTGAAGTAAAGATACATTCTTGGCATGTATGGAAGACCACACAAAAGCAAGTCATGGGCATCAGTTTGTCTGGAATTCTCTATTTCCTAAAAGTGCCCAAGATTCCCCATCTTCAACATGCTGATAACTTTCACAAGGTTTGGAAAGTGAAAACTGCTGATTGTTGTTCATGCTGTATGCAGTTTCTAGCAATTTGAATACTGCAGTCTTGAACCACAGTTTCTGTATGACTCAGAAATCAGGAGAACAAGTGGCTTCCATTTTCTGTCACATTAAAATATCAGAATAGCTGGAGAGGAGGAAGGAGTGGCTTTATCCCATCCAGCATGAGTTGTGCCCTTAAGTTCCACAGGCAGAGAGACAGGACTTCAGTGAGAACAAATGTTTTGCAGTCACATCGAATGTAAAAATATCCTAGGTCTCTGTAGAGAGCCTGAAATATTTCTATATTGCTCTTTACGTATTAGTGGAGATGCTTGTATAACAAAGATATCTCTTTAAATTCCAAAGTCAACAGGCAATGCTCTTCAAGAGAACATGACTTCACTTCCACCTGGACATTGCACTGCAACTCAGACATTTAAATTCCTGATTCTTACTACAGAATCATCTAGCACTGGTGCTGAGATGGCAGCTTGGCTTTCTGTAGCCCATCTCAAAGGAGAAAGAAAATATGTAATTCCTGATTAAGTTGAAGATGCTAAACAATTTTTAACTGTCTGTCTAATAGAAGAAGAAATGGAATCTGTAAAGGAATAGCTATAAAACTTCAGTGTGCATCTAGTAAGAGATAACTTCCATACCCTGATCTAAGGTCTCCCTGCAGAGCCCAAGGCATCTTTCCAAGGGATAGAAGAATGATATTCCAAAACAAAGGGTTGTGATTCCTCTTTTTCTTATAAAAGTTAATGTTTATTATCAGGCTTTTGCTGACAAAATGCTCTTTCTTTAGCTGTCTTCTTGCTTAAAAGCAAAACAACAATGGGTTGGTGTCTTGAGGCAATAAAAATAAATCCATTCATTATCTAGTACCAATTACCAAAACTTAACTGTCTCACAGCAAGAATGCTGGGATGCACCTGGAAAGGCTCAATCTAAGGCAGGTGTGACTGCAGGACCACTGAGATCTCCAGGCTGCAGAGGTTCTTTACAATGTGGGCAGCTAAGCATCCTTTACAGAAGCACTTACAAGCACAGCCTGAACTGTCCTCAGGACATCTCAAAAAATGACAGAAAACCACGGGGTTTTCTTCCAGTCCCATGTCTGAAGCTTCTTCTTTAGATAAGAAATGGGGACCATTTCTTCTCCATATTTTCCACAGTAGCTTAAAAACCTGGGATTTTTTTTATTCTTTATATTTTAAGTGTCAAATTATAAATCAAGAACATTTTTTAGTGTCTCCAGTTACAGCCTGAGATGTGTTCTTCTAGTACACTTTTTTTTTTCTGGCTGCTGTATTGACAGCTATGCAGATAGTGCCAAAACTTCTCAAGTTTCAAAGTTATGGTTTTGTAGTCCAGTGCAAAAGTTGTCCTGAAGTAACATTTAAACACTGAGGCTACAAAACTATTTTTTTTGTTTATTGCACATAGATTTAAAGAGCACAGTCATTCTTTTGTTCTGTAGAGTGTTGAACAACTCTGAGTTGCAATGAACCTTTCACTGCTCTTGTGTTGCAAAGAGCCATCCGAGTGTAACATCACTCCATTTGCATGGAAGTGATCCCAAACTTCAAACTCTTTTCTTGTCATCTGCTTCGTTAAACCGACACTGAGAGGAACTGTTTACAGTTTTAAAATGCTTCACAAGTAATAGCTGGTAAACGAACCATCCTTTTCTACTGTCTAAGAGAAAAGATCTCTTTTTAAAAAGAGCGAAGTTATGAAGAATTAGCTAAATTATTTAATCTCATATAGTTACTGACATGACCCTTTGCTAAAATGAACCATTTAGCCTCGAGCAATGCTGATATTGGGGAACTATTGTTAACTAAAGAAAAATTGCACTCAGTATCTGGGCTCCAACTCCACTGATAAGAGGAAGAAGGAAGCATTCAGGCATTGCAATAGAAGGAGAAAAGGCTTTAAAATCTGCTGTTGGTACCGTGCAGGCTGTGCTGTGCCCCCTTGTGCTGGCACTCCCCGGGCAGCAGGAGCAGCTCAGCTATCAAATGGGCAGCAGCGTCACCTCTGGGCTTCCACCACCCAAACCCCACCCCTGCACTTTCACACCAAGAGTTCACGTGAAGTTCCAGATTTACAAGCAGGAGGAAACCACACTGCACTCTATTTATCTTGCACAGTATTTTGGCTTTATTTTAATTCATCTGTTTAATTTCCATCTGAATTATAGTTTCACAACTCAATCACAGCCCAGATTAATTTAATTAAAAAGTGAAAGTATCACGCTGTGTATCAAAAGCACGTAGCCACCAAGATACTTATCTAGCAAGCCAACTATTTAAAACAAAGTCTATCACCCCTGGAAATTAAAACACAAAGTAAAAGAAAAAGTCACTTATCCTCATTTGCTCAGATACCACATGAACAAATGATGCAACACACTGATATCTTACTTTCTCAGCCAAAACACCAGAGGTTTTTTAAGGCCTGCCTGGTAAAACTACAAGAATATCATTAATAGAAAAGAAACTCAAGAGAAATCTGTTTAACTGATGTCTCAGAGTTCATTTCTGTTTTCTTCTGCACCTTTTGGCAGAATGGAATCAGCAGGGAACACACATCACCTTAATTAGGTCTGTTCCTAGATCTACAAAGGTGACTGGCATGTTTTTCAAAAGCAGCAGCTTTAAATACATAAAGTATAGCTGGGAAAAAAAATGGAAAGGGGGAAAAAAACCAACCCTGTGAGGAATTTTGACAGAAGTACGTATCTCTCAAATAATTATGGAGACTTTAAATGATGGTTTGAACTAGGGTTCACTCAAGCCATTACCTGGCCTACACACACAAATGTTTGACCATATAACTGATCAGAGAACTGTATGCAAAAGGAGGTCATGGTATTTATTCTGACTTGCACAGGAGAATTTTCATGATGATTTTATGACTTCATTGACAGATCTGTAATTACCTTTCAAAAGATGTCATGAAAGTAATGAATCAAAGGGAAGAAACATTGTTGAAAGCATCTTAGAAAAAACTTCAGAGACTCAGGTAACTGGGTCAGGCAAGATATGTGGGTGGGGCTCTCCACAGCCTCCAACACTTCAGGACTAATACTGCTGAAATTTATCTGACGAGCGTTTTTCCTAAGCTGATGGAGGACCAGAGTTCATTATTAGGGGAAAACAGATCTCTTTTTAGGGTTAAAGACAAATGCCTTTACCCAACTTAATGGTAGCAATTAGAAGTCATTCCTTTGTGAAGTGTCAATTAACATTCTCTTATGTAAAGACCTCTCCAAATTAGAAAATAAAGGAGCTATGTCCCTCTGCCTCAACATCACCCTCCTCCTTCCTATAGGAGACTGATGTCCTCTGAGCTCCAGAAAAATCTTCTGACTTAGAATAGAGGTGCTGCAGCACAGTGCCCTATTTCCCCTACTCTTTGCCCCAAATCCTGATAGAACAACTCAAATTAAAAAGCTCTCAGTCTTCTGTAAACCATGTTGGCCACAGGAAGGAATGGAAAACATCACCACTGCACTTAACTAAAATGAAAATGCTTTGTTTGCAGCGTTACCAGACAATCATTACATTAAAAGCATTACATTTGAAGCTTTTGTTATATACAGCTCTGTGTTCACAAAGAAAAACTTAAAAAATAAAAAAAGCACTGCTCTTTTTCTGGTGCAGAACAAACAAAGATGGCTTTCTGTATGAACTGGTGAAAATTCTGTTATTTTTCAACACCCCTTTTTTGCTGAAAATTTCACTCCAATCCTCCTCTCAAAGAGGTCTCTTACTAAGAGGTCCACTGCCATTCAATCTGCATGAAACTGTAAATGCATTACTAATTGAGACAAACTTTCAAGTGATGGATTACAAATTAATTTGCACTTTTCTATGATAATTTTATATTAATTAAATGCATCATATTAATTAAGTCAAAATTAGATTAGCTCTTAGAAGGAAAAGTTAAAATTAATTACTTTGTGGCATGTTTCATAAAATACATCAAGGAACTCTGGACTGAACTTCACCCATATTACATCATATTATCCTGTTAATAAAGATGAAGAAATATCTGGTAAGGAGAAGGAGGTTTTAATCACAGAAGGCATGGTAAAGTTCGTGTGACAAAAAGAGTCAGAGCTTAATTCCTGGTTGACACAAAGATGGTTATTTGCTCAATGAAATACCAGTAAAAAACTTCATAGATTAGGTAGGTTTAGATAAAGGGTCAAGGAGATTAATTCCAAAGCCTCACTGCTTCCTTACAAGACAGCTCACCTATTAAATCTAGTGGTTTTCTGCTTGTTAGCACAAAACACAGAAAACTCCTCAGGTATTTGCATTCCCACAAAACTAAGAAATATCCATTGTGGATAGCTCCATGGAAGCAAATGGTATAAGAGGAAGAAAAATAATCAGGAAGAGAAAAACCCCGACAATATCTGATATATCATATGAAGAGAACAGAGGAAAAGTGAGTGATACTAACCATTTGAAAGGCAACTCCCACCCACAGGGCCTGGAGATTGCTGTTCAATGCAGGACTGCATTTCATCAACTCTTTTTTCTGATCCAGCACTGAACAGCCACCATGGCAGCCACCATGACATTCACCCTGCACTTTCAGTATTAATTGTCCAGCACCTACTGCCTTTGGTGATTGCTACCTCTTGTCTGGTGTTGGTTTCACTACACTTTCAGCTTATTTAAACTAAATAAGTTCTGTTCCTCCAAAAATGTCACAAAGCAATAATCTCATTTCAAGTGTGATTCTTTAATTCAGAAGTTTGAGAATTCTTGTGTCTCAAAATTTCTAAATGTTGTGTAGGTTTGAGTCTCAAATACCAAGTTTTTCATTGGAGTTGATATCATGACACTCTCAGTGGATAACTTTCAATTTCTTTCAAAGGCCAGAAACAAATTCAGAGTTCCACTTCCCTCTTTACAGTGGAGTATATCAGAAGAGAATCTGCTGAAGTGAATGGAGTTGCAGTGGTGAACTTCAAAGGGAAATCAGGGAGAATGGCAGACAGGATTTTAAGTGACTTCACCTTCAGAACAAACAACAAGATCCAGCCTGAATCAACAGTATTTTCCAATGTAAGATTCATAAAGTTTAGGACATAAATATTTTGGATGGTAGTCAGTGTACTTACACAGCCTCATTTATTGCCTAATCTTTCATTACTTGATTTCTACAGTTCTTTATTAAAAAGAAAAAAAACCCTCAAAACACAGTGACTCCCACAGAACTGAAAAGCCCATCTGGTTTCAAAAAGAGCTGAAATATGTCAGAACTTGCCAAAAATCGCAATGACTTGTGATAGAAAAGGACAGGGCACAGGACCATGGCCCATCTTACTCTCCATCTCTACCTTCCTGCACCAGTGATGAACAAACAGCGTCACCTTCACTTCTTGACAGCAGTTACCAAACTAAATTAATTAAATGCTAAATCCTGGATTCTCTTTGGCCAATGGCACAGAAAAACTGCTGACCCTCCTGGCACAGTACACTTGGGGGCCAGGAATGAATACAAGAATTATTCATAGCCAGTGCTTCAGAGGAAGAAAAAGCAAAGCAGGCCCCAGCTCCCTGTCACAGCCCAGCCCCTGCCCAGTCCTGCTGGCTGCCTGGGCAGTTTGTTTAAATGTAGATTAGTTATATTACAGTTTCTATTCCTGTTCTAGCAAATGCATATGCATTTGCCCTGTGTGACCAGAGGAAGATGAGACCATCCTATTGCAAACTAATCTGGTGCTGCGTACACACTTCTGCAGAGGAAAATAAATCACTGAAGTGTGACTTCTGTGTAATATAGATGTGTTGTTCCCCTTAAAGAACAGAAGTACAAACACTTCACATTCTGGGTGATCGAATGATACCCTTGAAAAAGAAAACTGCAGCAGAGGATATCCAAGAGAACTAAGTATGCTGAATGTTAAGTGCCCTTCCATCTAAATACAGGTAAAAGAACAGTTGCTTGGCAGCAAAAAAATCATTTTAAAAAGGAAACCGAGATATCTTCCACAGTTTTTAACAATGTATTTTCTCACTTCTTATGACAAAGGATTTTTCAGAAGCTCGGACATCCATTTTTCTGATGTATTTCCTGTCCATCACAGATACCTTTTCTATTTTGACAGTGTTAAACTGATTACAAATGATGGACCTCTGACATCTATATATCTGTTATAAAGGAAAACAGGCAACCTCTCCTATGTACATTGCAAATATTGCTAGTCCTTACACTTTAATACAAGAAGGGATACATGTGAAGTTAACAATAAAAAAAAGATATAATCTCTATGAGTACAGGGAGCATTGCTGACAAATCACATGTTGCTCCAAGAATACCAAAAGGCTTCAAATCAATATTCATAAAAATGCCTCCTTTGCCTCTTTAAAATACACCTTTAAATAATCCAGACACAGAACCTGCAAATAAATTCAATCTTCTTCGAGTCAGACAAACGGCAAACTTGAATTACTTTGTTCTTCATCTTCCCACCCATCTACTCTAATTTTGGTTTTTCTTTGTATCTTACAAAAACCTAACCTATTTCTACTGAGCTTTCATCCAAACTGAAGATAAGCAGCTTTTTGGGCTGACTCTTTGCTTAAGCTGATGATATGCTGAAAAGTGCAATTAGAATGCAATCAGGTCTGGAAACAATATATGGTGATCAGAGGATTAAAAAACTGAACTCTCCCAGTTTATCCAGAAGACAGCTAAGGGTTGGGCTGATCACCTTGGCAATTTTCTGTGGAAGATGTTTATATTAGCAGCTCTCACTGTGGCACAGAGAGGCACAATTTTCATATTTCCTGAATCCTGCAAGGTGTGTAGCTTTTAAAATACAGTCATTGGCTAAAAGGCTGGGGTGCCTAAAATCAGCTGTGAGCATAGAAAGAAGCAACTTTGAAATTGTCAGTTGGAGGTCAAAGCAGTTTGATTAAGGAATGCAATTATTATTTCCTCTTATCCTGGAAACAACAGAATTTACCAGAGCACTTTGTCATCAACACATGTACTACAAACAATAGGAAATGAATCTATCTATCCATCACTGATAAACAGATGTAGTGCAGATATATTTTGTCTTGCTCGTAATTACAATGCCCAGAACATCCTCCCCTCTTGCACATGCCATTATTCCATTTGCCTCACTAAATTCTGTGCTTTGCTTGGAAATTAAATCAGGTCTTGAATTTGAAACCAGGACAATATTGAATCCCAAATCTATCAAAAAGTGCTGTCTCCTTAACTGAGCAAAAATTTCCATTTTCCCCTCAAACTATTAATATTAAGATACAATCACAAGAAAGAAAAAAAAAAAGCTGAGCTGAGCTTTAGAATATATCTCTTCGCTGAATAAGTGACAAAAAGTTAAAAGCAGTAATTTAGGAAACTTAAATGTGACAGTGTGTGATAGATGTGAGTTGGCAAGGCAAGAAAATGAGAAACATTAAAATCATATATTAGAATAGATCAAGCTCTACATACCAGTTTATGTCAGCAAATTTCTTTTGATATGTCAAGTCCCTATAGGGCTGGGATTCAAGTATACTTTGAAGATGTATTTTAAAAGGAATATGTTTATGTTTAGAAACTTAATAAGATCATGTGTGTATGGAAGGCAAAGAAAAATAAAATTGAATGTAATATTGTTAAGTTCACTGCAAGGTTTCCCACTGTGTGGCATTTCTAATGTTTTTCATGTTCTTCGGAACATTTCAGATTCTTTTACTGATATAGTCCTCTGCTTTCCCAGGTACCAAACAGAGTGATGTAAAAGGCCATATGGGATTTTATCCCCAGCCATTGCCTATCAAAAATTATACCCAGTCAGTGAATTGCAGCTTGGTCAAAGGACATCAAGCAAATTGAATTCAGGCATGCACCAGCTCCCCCAGGATGCTGTCAAAGGCTTTGTCACTACTAGCAGGGGAACAAAAGCCATGTTCTAGTCAACACTGAGCCAGACATTTGAAGGCAGGCTGAATCCTTCTCCCCAGCTACAATCCATAATATCATTGAACAGAAGGTCACTCAGTTATAAATAAATAGATTTGTACATTGAATCCTTGCCACCACTCCATTTTAAATACCACAGTGTGGGCTAGCAATTAGATGTAACAGCAATGATTCTGCATCTGAGCTGCTCTCATTAAAATCAGAACAAGGACTGTTTGCATATTTTCACACATCAACATCACTATGGGGGGTGCCTTCTTGGCACCAGTCATGCAGACCAAATGAAAGGAGGGATGGATCATGAGCAGACACTTGGTAGTCCCAAGTCTGAAAAGAAAAGGAGAGTAAAGTGCTGTCAGTCACGTGCAGCTGAGTTTCTCCAGCAGGGCAGAAATACAATCCTGGTGTTCCAGCCAGAGAGAGATGCCTCTACCAGTAGAAAGAGGCTCTAGAATTCGTGTCTGCTCTGTACAAATACTATTTACAGCACCAGTGGTGCCTACCAGTGCTACTGTAAAGTGCCTCCAAGATGTGTGGTAAGATGCAGACAAACAGGGAAGCAAAATACAGCGAATGAGGTGATCATTCCCCTAACACAGCACAGGAGGCTGGCAGCTGGAGCCAGAGAACTCACTTTATTGACCACTACTGAGCTGCTTGTGTTTTGGATCGTTCTGGAGGGTACTTGGCATCCCAGGAAACCGTAAAACACTGGCAAAGCCCTCATCCAGCCCTAGCAGGGCGCCTACCAGATCCAAGGGGTGCAGGTGCTCCCAGATGGAGGCTGTGCCTCGATGGCACACAGTGGCACCAGCAGTGCTTTCACACAACACTCCAGCCTTCTGCATCTTTAGCTGTGGCACATAATCAGGTGTGATTACATGTTTGCACTCACAGAAAGATTACTGGATTCCCTCTCTTCTCTTTCCCTTTAAATGAAGGGCTCGATTCCCCTGTTGGCACTACACAAACAAACCTCCTGCTGGTACACAAGAAGGTTTATCATTTACCTGGGCATGCAGAAAATCAGGGATGGTGTGAAATGGCTTTCTTCCTCCTGACTCTGAATGGATCCACATAAAGCCATTTGAAAGACTGATGTTTGGTAGCAATAGAGAAAGGCACAAATGCTTAAATGATTCTGAATCAAAGGTGAGCCAAAGGTAAATAGCATCTAGAATGACAGGGTGGGCCATATACTCCCTCAGCAGCCACCCAGACCCAGCTGCATCTCCAAAACCATCAACACAAGTGCCTGTGGACTCTGCCAGGAAGCCAGATGCCATTTTTTGGAAAACTGTGTTCTATAGCTTGGCATCTGGTAATTGTGATGTCCAGCCAGAAACTGTGAGGGGAGGAAAATATATTTTCTTCAGTAAACATTACTTCAGTGAACAACAAGCAACTGATCACCCCCATTTAAAAAATGTTACTCTGAAGAAAGAAACATAAAAAGGCAGGAGGAAAGAAAAAAACCAAAACACGAACCAACCCACAGAGACTTTATTAACACACACACAAGAAGAAATATTTCCTTGCACAAAGAATATGATAAACTCAGGCTTTCATTTATGAGCTCTCATAAATGATACATTTTTAGGAATGTTTTTCTCAAGCATCTGTAGAATTTGTTCAGTTCTTTGTTTTCATCCAAATAGTCTATTGGCAATAGGGGGGAAGGTTATGAGACAGTTCTGCTTACCACTTTCATGGACCATCACCTCCCCCTGCCAACCCCTCCCCAGCTTTGATCTAAAAATGTTGCAATCAGCAGACCACTAGGAAACCTTCCAAACTCCACAGTTGGATAACAACCAACCCTCCCTCATCTGCTGCATGTTGAAATCTCACACAATTCAGGAGACCAGGATTTTTCTGTGGTGTGGCTGGAAAACAGACAATCCTATGCAAAAAGCCAAAGGGGGGATTCTCTTCTGCAAGAGTTTCACCAACTGAAAAATTAGCCTGTTTCCAAGTCTGAAAGCAACCCTACAGTTACTGATAATCCTTTACTGCAAATGAAGTGTCCCTCAGTGTATTCCACCACCACAGGCTCACAACAAGCCTTCATCCATCACAGATAAATGATAAAAATTAGATGATCATAAAATTTTCCTGTGAACTCCATCAACAGTGAATCTCAGATTTGTTTATAATAACTTCCAACTGCAACCATAATATTCAAACCTAGGTTAAAAAAATAAATCTTACTACACTCTCTCTGGGAATACACTCCCTGCAAAGCAGTCAAAACCTTGAACAACTAACAGGTATTTTCTCATGCTTAATCAGTAAGCATTTCTGGGAATTCTAAGAGCAAAACTGTAGCTCTGGCATTAGCACCGTGCAATATCAAAACCTGCTTTGTCTCAGGAGCAGACTGTCAACTGGGCTGTGAATCAGTGCCATAATTTTATTCCCAGTGCTGGTTTAGCTAGTAGAAAAGCAGCCTAAGCCAGCTCTGCTTCTGGTGAGTGTTGTTCTCAGGTCACCTTGGTTTAATAAAGCACCTGCATGGAAGAGGAGTCCAGGGTCAGGCCTCCCCCATCTGGGCAGAAGGACACTGGTTTCTACTCCAGCTCCTAAGCCCTGAAGAGCAAATGGCTGCCCTGCCTCTCTTGCCCTCATGTACCACAAGATTTCTCAGTATCAGAATGTAAATCATCCTCCATCTTTTCTTTCCTACATGACATTTAAAATCTTCCTTCAAAACCTTCTAGAAAGTCTTGTTGATTTCTTCAGGCTTTGAATCAAGTGAGGGCATTTCCAGTTAGAGATATTTCTGTCTAAAATAGTTTAAGTAAAAGCACCAGATCAGTAAGACTAGCCCTTCATAAATTTATTAGAGTATAATATGAACCATGTTCTCCTTAATTTGAAAAAAAAAAAAAAAAAGAAAATTCTTTTTTGATCTTTCTGCATTTTCCACATAGTTTGCTGCACTTACATTCAAAAGGAAATCTGTATATCACCTCTGTAAAATATAAAAGATTTAGAAGACACAGGAATCCTTTAACCTGGGACTGCAGCTCATGTCATTATTTATACAGCCAGAGCCAAACTGCACCCTGGGAAATTGTTAAAATTATTAAAGCTTATCAAAATATATCAGACTGCAAAATAAGTGTATTTCTATATGTAGGGTTTCACAAATTGTTCAGAAACAACAGCTGGCATCACACTAGAGCCTGTTGTACACCCACACACACAGAGGTTACAGAACAGCAAATGCCACCAAACACTGCTGCCATCAGCAGCCAGGTAAGTGCAAGTCTTACAGAGTGAAGCCTAACACAGGACACCAAGTTTAACTCAAGGACCTCTTGTTGCTCAGTTACTGAGAAATAAAGTTGGATTTAAGCATTCATCTCACTCCAAGTGTAAAAGTTCTACTTCTGTCATTTGTAATGAAGTTGCCTAACAAGGGATAAAAGATTATTGGCAGGAAAAGACAACTGCAGTGCATTAAAAGCAGATTAAGGTTGTAAGAAAAAGCAGTGGCAGGAAGAAAATTCACAGTTAAAGGGAAAAGGCTCCATATGTCTTCTAACACCAAGATACAACTGGGGGCACCGAGGAAGTCATTAAGGAGAGACCCCATTGTGTGCTGGAATTACGAGACATATGGCATGTTTTCCCTAAACTGTGGATTTTCTTGATTATCTACCATCAGCACAGAACTCTAATGTTTTTCAAAAACCAGTTTTTAAGGAGTGAAAACAATAACCTACAGCTACACTAGAAGTAGTTTGCTTGTGCAAGGAGCATTGTAGTGTCTGCCTGCATCCCTGAGACACACCAAGCATGAGAAGATTTGATAATACCCATGGAACACGTGCAGTAGCAGAGTTCAAGCCAGGAAATGAAAGAGCAGTAACAAATTTTGTTCTGTTCCATGCTTCCCATCTAATTTAGGGACAACTTCTGAGTTTTATGGAGGCTGTGGAGGTAAAAATCCCTGATGGTGAAACTACCATCACCCATCTGGTAGTGGCTGGTGACACACCCTAACTTCAAAGGGAACCAAAGCTTACAGGAACATTTGAATTGGTCAGCTAAAGCCCTGATAACTCTCTAGAAAGTGCTAGAAATACCCACTGCCCTCAAATGCTGACATAATCACTTAAAAAAAAATAAAATTCTGTGCCCTGGAGAGGCACATTTATTAAATAACCATCTAGTCTTTTAGACTGTTGGATCTCCCAACTCAAGACACGCCAGCTTATCCAAGGAGCTCAAGTTTTGCACTGCAGCACCAAATGTGTAAGGAGATATGGTGAAAAAGGTGCTCAGCCACCATTCAGGGACTCCTCTGGATTCAGTGTCTCACATGGTGATTGTGCCACATATCCCAGAAAGATCACACAGTGAGGATACCTGGGATAGGGATGGCCCACCCATGGCAAATGACCTGGTTAGCAACATGCAATAAAATCAGAATTCATAGCTGAATTAATGAATGTGTCCAAAGCAATTGTCCATATCTACAGCATACTTCATATTATCATATCTTTTTTTGCATGAATCCCTTTTGCAGCATTTATTATTTTCTACTCGTTTTGGCAAAATCTCTTTTCATATATACCACTAATATTACATTAATAATCTTTTAGCACCATTTTAATTTTTTAAGCAAATTAACATAATGAACTACACTTGAAAACTATTCACAATTTCATTAAGATATTTATTTCAATTTGGTAATTGAATTCATAATAAGTCTACAAAAAAATCTATTAAAAAAACCTGTTGTATTTCCTGGCAGGTCTTCCTTACTGTAAATAATCTTACTGAAGTCAAGGGTTCACCCTAAGAAGGACTGAGAGTCACTGTAAGGATCTGACCTGAGGATGAAAAGCAGTATTTCAGACTATAAACCACTCATAATCTATGGCACAGGAGCCTTCAAATATTGGTGAGGCCTCCCACATGGCATGTCAGACCTCCCTAAGGCAATCACACCACCAGAATAACTTCCAGCCCCTCAACATAGAGGCTGAAATGCTGATTTAACTTTTTTTTTCTGTATGACTAATGCCAAGTTGGCTCCTAGAGAGGCACTGCTGATCCAAGCAGAATTGTCATGTTTTAACTGAATTTGAGCTAAACTTCTCCCATGCCTTTGAAAAGCAGTCTGTGTGTGAGAGTTTCTCCTCTTTCAGGTGTGTGTGAAGCTGGGGCATGGTCCAGTCCAGCACTGCCTGCCCAGGTTCTTTGAAGCCGTTCCACACACGGAAGGTGAAACGTTCAATATCAATTGTACTCGCTTGATGTTACACAGCACTTGGGTTGAAGCCAGTTCAAAACCCCCCAAAATCCTTGTTAAATGCTGAGGTTTTATACTCTTTGTGGGCCTGAATTACTTATTCACTCTCCCCACGCTGGTCTGGCCAGCTCAGGGAGGAAGAGTTACACCTCCTGCTCCCCCCCAGCTGTGCAGAGCTGAAAGAAGAACCACGTTTTGGCAGCTCCTGGGTGACAGCTGTGGTCAGTCACACCCTGCTTTGTTCTCCAAACTCCACGGGCACCTAAACCCTGCACATCCCCCCGAGCCTCCTTCTCTGGAAGGGTTTATTCAATGAGTCACATTCACCCCCGGAGGGTTTAGTCAGTCAGAGGCACTAAAAAAACGTTACTTTTAATGTCTTATTCAAATTTACCAGATGTTAATTTAAGGTGACATGAGAAGTTGATAGAAAATTTTGGTCATCATTTCTTTGGGAGGTCAAAAGTGGCCTGAAAACCCTTTCATGAAAAACCTTTCTTTTTATGTAATCATCTATGCATACCTTAATTTAGAAATGTCAAGTGTATTATGCTTTTTTCCATGGTTTTGCTAAGGACACCTTGGAGAACTTAAATCTAGGAGATGAAAATTTTCTTATCTTTATCAGGTTTTAAAATAGCATAAAAGGGCCTGCAAAGTGACTCTATACCATCTCATTTTAAAAAGCTTATTGGGGAAAAAAAATAAAAATAAAACCACTTGTTCTGATTTTTTAATCATATTGAAAAAATATCTCTCTCAAATGGAATCATGAGATTTAGTTTTTAGTTACTCATACCTCACAGCCCTACCTGTTCTTTAAATGTAACTATTTTCAAGGATAAATACAATGAAACACAATACTTTACAAACAAAACAGAATAAAAACTTTGCAAATAGATCTTGGATCTTCAATATTATGAGGGGACAAAAGAAATCAACACCTCCCCTTCTCTCTCCTTGGGAACACATCTCTGTTCCTGAGATAAGCCTGGGTAAGAATTACTGTTCTGAAACCCCTGCAACTTCGTGGCAGTTTTGACTTGGATTCACACATTTGTGAAGTCATCAGAGTCCTGCAAACGCTGCATGTAATTAGCTGGATTTAAAGCAGCTTAAACTCCACACCCACAGAATCCTTCTGAATCTTCACAAGCATAGAGCAATACAGGTATCAAATCACATCACAAATCCTCTGGCAGTGGCTGTACCACACCACAAAAGGAAATCTTATGGGAAAGTAAGACTCAAAGAAAGATTTTGTTTGTCCCACAAAACACTATGAAAAGGATAAAATTAACTTTTTAAGTAAGGACAAGATTGATGATAATTGCCCAGAAGAAGGTATCTGTAAGCAACACTGACCAAGAGAGGAGATTAAGAAAACCACAAGCCTGTGGTTATGGTAATTTCTTCTCTAAATATAATGTCTTAACGAAGCATTAATATGTCATATAAATTACATTCTCATGACAATCTTTCACTGGGACTTGAAATCTAACCAAAATGTTTGGTCACTTTTTATTTTTTCTTCCTCTATCTTATTTGAAGGCTCACTTTCTCCGCCCCAGCAATAAGACTCCCAAGGACTTGTTCTCCCTCAGCTAGCTTCAACAGTGCTGGTGTAAAAAAAAAAAATATTAATTTCTTAATAAATCTTGAAGCCCATAGCTCAAGTAATACAATAATGACAATCGAGGACAACACAGTCAAACATCATAATATTAAAAGCCAATTTCTACAGACTACCATTTTCTCAGTTTCTTTAAGTACCTGATAATATAGAAAGCTGGGGGTTTGTTGAGTGGGTTTTTTTTGGTTTTTTTTTAATATGAAAAGCATTGAAGTGTTCAAAAATTTGTGGAACAGAATGAAATAATTTGATATTCATCTCACTACTTTCAGTACCCATCTCACAAGGTCATGATATAAACCAGCAACTCTGATCCAATGAGATACAGAAATTGTCTCCTGAGCTTAATCAAGGATCTGAAAAGCAACTTCAAAGATATTCTTGAGCTGAAGACTCTTACTTACTTTATTAAAAGGAAGAGAAAAAAATTTCCAAACTTTTCATTTTGAATGGTAATAGGGGGGAAAAAAAGGCAGAGGTCAAATGAACTAGTGCAATACTCTTTTTCTATGAGATATTTAAGGCCAGTCATCACAGTTTGAACCAAAAAAACCCCAAAACAAAACCAAAATCTTTTAACTGTTTGTAAGTCACTAATTAATAAATGATTGAACTTGTAAGGGTATATCTGGTGACAAAAAAATCTATTAAAAAGCCTGGTACTGTTTGAGTAGCAAGAACAGGTGAACAGAGATAATGTTTTGTCTCCCAATGACACAAATAGTCTTAGATAGCTCCTTTTTCTCCCTTTTTCTAAGCACCAAAAGAAGAACAGTGAAACTGTTGAATGACATCTCAAGACACAGATCTACACAATGTGAAAGTCCAACTCAATGATAACAGCTGTTTTCAAGCTGAAGTTACTCAAGGATAACAAACCTAAAAATAAGTTAGAAACTGCAGGTAGAGCTGCCACAAGATTTACTGTGAGGTTTCTCTCTAACACCTTATCTACTAATTGTAGTTTTCTTTACATATTTATTTAAGGACACTGCACCATAGAAATAAAGCAACAACTATACCCTTGAAAAAAAATCAAACAACTTACTTGTTTACTTTTAGGTCATGAAATGTCTGGACTGGAGGAGGTGAGTCCAGCTATTTACACTTCCATTAAACTGAATAAATCAGAAGAGATCTTGCCTGCTATTGAATTTCCCCAAGTCTTCAGTGCTCTTTCTCCTGACCTTTTCTTAAGCTCACCTGACTTCCCAAACAACCTTGTGCTGAAATTAATATCTAGTAACAAATCTCTGAAAAACTGTAGAAAGATAAAAGCAGCCATTTCTCTGAAAAGCTGGGGCAAGAGTTCATAGGGAGCAGGAGACAAATAAGCTCCTGCTCAGACAAGGTGCTCTTGATTATCATCAGACAATGGCAGCAGCCTCTTCTGATAAGCCACACCTGAATGCAGGCTTATCTGTTTGCAAGTATAATCTCTTCCAAAACCTTTTTCCCACAGACAGAAAACTGGCAATGTGTCTCTCATTGTTGGATATCAGGAGAAACAGATGCCCACACACACAGAGATCCACAAGTTAACCTTAAATTCTGATACTTGGGTATCTTTTCCACTAGGGCTTTCCCAAAGCACAACAAAATCACAGCATTTTGCTCTTGAATGAATTATGACAGGACAGAATTGGAGTGATAAACTAAGAGAAAAAGGGACAGAGGGAGAAGTGGGTTAGTCAAAATGATGCAAAAATTTCATGTCTTGAATAAACACATTTCGCTCATTGTTTGATGTTATCTCAGTCTTGGAAATAAAATTTTCAAATTTTTTCATCAGTGATATTTTATGAGGTGGAGTATCCATTTCCATGATCACATCCCATGACTTCATCCAGCAATAAAACAATCCTCTGTTTCCCTCAAACTCTGAATCAAATTTCTCCCATTGAAAACTGCAAACCCACCTTTTTACCCAATATTCAGTAACTATAGTCCATCCGACCTCAGAATGCCATGCTCCCTGGGACTACACATCTGATAACTGAAGTGAAAGGACATTTCAATACTCAAAAAGGGTTTGCTCACCCAGAATCCTAGAATTAGAACAATTAATGTTTTCACTTGTCCAAATACATTATAAAAAAAAAATTTAAAATTCATCTGGAATTCTGAAACTTCTTGTGCCTTCATTCCTCATTTCCTCCCCTGGTCTCCTTCCTTTCTCTAACAGATGTTGTCATTTCTGAGCAGAGGGGTGTCTGCAGTGCTCACAAACCAGCTCCATGACTTCGGTCTGGGGGAGCAAAGACGAACCAAATCTGTGACAGACAAGGTGAGAGCAGTAACCATTTCACACACCCACTTCTCCCTCTGCTGCCAAGTGTCTGGCAGAGTCCAAAGGCTCTGAGACACCAAGAGTTTTTCTTAGCAAAAGCATCTGGCTCAGCTAAGACACCTTTTTAGAGGGATGACAAAATAGGCTTTGGCATTTATAAACCAAACACGTGTATTAATGCCCAAAGTTCAAGAGAAAAAAGCCACCAAGCTGGGGTGGCCACATTGGGAACTGAAAATACAGAAGCACTTTTTCTAACAGGGGAAAAAAAAGTGTATCACAAGTAGCCTCTGTGTGTGGCTATTGACTAGTTGACAAAACAGGCTAAAAATCAATAGCATTTTCTATGGGAAGTTAGATAACTTCCCAATAGTGTAAAACAAGGGTCTGCTGAGGAATAGATGTCATCTCTGTTGATGGCTTAACTGCAAATTTTTCATTTATTTATTTCTGCTTCTTGAAGAGCTCACTAAGTTCAGTCCTGGTACCAGCACTCCAGGGAATAAAAGGAAATAGTATTCCCATATAAAAAGAAAAGGGAAGCTTCAAGCTATGGGCAGTGCTGAACGCTCAGCACTTCACTTGCTGTAAATACCAGAAAAATTACCTAAACCTTTGAGAAACATTTACTGGTGCAAAATTGATCTGATGACATAAAGGGAAGGGGCTCCCAGAGTGAAATCTTAGCACATCCAGTTTCCCATAGGATTGAAATCCTGTTATGCTTCGCCTCTTGTTATGGGCAAAATGGAAAGCACCTTATAAGCTACTAACAAAATAGTAGTTGTCATCCCATTTCTGTACACAGTCTGCTCATGACAATGACAAATTTCAACAGATAGCTAAGAAAGGGAAAAAAAACAAAACTAGTTTAGCCAGCAAGATTTAAAATGTTTAAACCAAGATTTAGAAAAGGTAGGTACAGTCTGGAAAACAGCCTCTGCTGTAAGGCAGGGGTTGGGGGCGGGGGGGGATGTCTTTCTGCTGCAAATAGACCACAAATATTAGTCAGGTGCTTTTTTACTTTCCAAACAGCCAGCTGGAAAATTGCCCTGTGCATTCATGTACTCACATGCAGCTCCTATTACTAAAAATAGATTACAGATTTTTTTCCAACATGAAATAGGCATTTGGAGGAGAGGGTTAATTTAAAAGTTATAATAAACATGCAGCATCTCTTTGTCAATACCTATTATCCTACTTTTGCTATCTAACAAATAATTAGTTATAATCATTTTTAAGAGAAAAGTGGATCATTTTCCTTTCTTATTAGCACATGCTTTACCCTTTGTCATGGTTTAATTTGAATACAACTGCAAATTTAAAAGTATTTTATTTTTACTGCAGCAAAAGTAATTAAATCAATGTTGTATTTGTGGAGCTGCTTTAAAGTATTAAAGTAACTTGATCCCAAACGAACTTAAAATTTTAATTCATTTTACCTTATGCTGGCTGTGGAAGAAGTCAAATTTTTAAATGCAATATGACATATGGCTGTTCATTATTTATACATTCTGTAGCAGACTATAAATTTTACTTTGGACATATATCGAAGCACTGAAACCATTTCAGTTGCAAACACATAAATCATAGTTACAGTTATTAGTCTAAATGTAATGCCACCCAGGTTCTAGATCAAAACCTTTAAAATCCATTATAATTGACGTCTGCTGCATAACTTATGTCTGATTTTATTAAAGGAGCTCATTATTATTTATATCTTTGAAACATTATATTCATAGCTGTGTAACCAGTTTAATGTGAAAGATTTGAGGAAAGCAGGCAAAAAGAAAGGAACAATAGTCTATAAACCAGAAAGGATAAGGTTATAACAGAGGACAAAATGTGCTGAAATGGAATTACCTACTCCAAGGTATGGATTGGCCAGCCTGCACTAGCAACATTTGGGACAAATGAAGTGGGAATTCTGTTTTAGTCAACTCACACCTTAGTGAGAAGGCTGCAAACCAAACTGCATCCCCCTGCTACACATTGCTTTACAAGAGGGGAGGGGGAAAGGCTTCAGACAGTTCCTATAGCTTGAAAAATCACTGAAACAAAACAGAAAGGGCTGCGAGGCCTTTACAGATTTATTAGGAGGCTTTTTGCTGATGAGCTGTTTCCTTTGTGCAGGTGGGATGAGAAGGGCACTCTGGCATGTACATCCTGTAAACACGGGCAAGTCCTTGGCTTTCAGTCCTTTCCCAGAGTGGCTGAGCCTCAAAGCCAGGAGCTTGTCTCTCCTGGACCATGGAGGCTTTATCATTCTCTTCCTCTTTTTTTCCTTTTGTGTTCAAGATTGGCTTTTATTTGGCTCTGAAATACAGCCAGAAGAAATAAATGCCAGAGAAGCTATGTCAGTTAGATGTCTGCTGGGGACCTGACACTGATATCCCTAAAATCAATGGCAAGACTTCAAAAGACAAAGGATAAGACTTTCAGGTGGTTTGAAGCTTTCAGTGAAGGAAACCAATCTCTGAAACACTGCAAAGTAACTACACGTGACTGACACTTCCCCATCAGGGACAGGGAAGTCCTTGGAGAGGAACCCGGGGTGACCCTGGCTGGGCACCAAAACACTTTTTGACTGACTTCTCAGGAACAATAAAGGTCTCTACTGCCCAGTCCACCTCAGCCTTGTCTACTTTTAAACTAAATTTAGCCTAACACCTCTTACATTACACTTAAGATTACATTATGCTTATATTACTTCAAAATGATATCAATATATTTAACTGTGTTTCAACACCCCTTTACCTTCTTCTCACTAGCTGAAAAGAAAAATAATCAAGAAAATGACTATTACTCTCTGTATCTAGCTTTAGTTTCACATCAATATGCAAGAAAAAGTGATGATAAAAGCAAAGGCAGCATTTGGAGTATAGTAAAGCTGGTGATGCAACTGCAGAGTTTTTTGAGTTTGTCATACTTGGCCTACGTACAATAAAATGTAATTTCTTGGAGATGCTGTGCATGTTTAGGTGACTGCTGAACTTAACCACGTATTTTATTTATCCTTTAATACTTAATATTTTACTTAAAGTTTCATAACCTGAGCCAGAAGAGATCTGAATTTAGGAGGAGGAAGTCCAGCTGGTTCTAGCAGTACAAAGACCATATTAAGCAGTAGGTGTAAGAGTACAGGAAATGCTGTCTTCTATTACAAATAGAAAGGGCATGGACTTGTCTTGTGGTGGGGTGAGACAACTTCTGTGTACTGACATCAGGAAAACTTCAGGAACAGGAGTAAAGGAACAGAAATTAGCTTCACTTTCTTAAAAAATTACAGACAACATTATATCTCAAATGTTACCTTTTCAATGTAAAGTAAAAGAGAAAGGTGTTACTAATACAGATTTTGTTAGTATGAAATGCTAAAAAATAAATCTTAAAATCCAACAGTAGTTTAATAGTAAGAATCTTCACTTGAAAATAAATGCAATGAATATTGAGAGTTTTTTCCTCAGGATTAATCCCACCATACAGAATTGCTTAATGAATATTACACCTTTACTTCTGAGTAAAAAACCGGCACCTTTTGTAGAATCTTTTTCATTAAACGTCCATTCTCAAGTTTTACATCAAGCTCTTTTGTTTTCCTTTGTCCCTAAATGCTCATGTTGGTTTCTATTCAAATAATCTTCATATTTCAGATAAAGGAAAATTCAAGTGTTGACATAAAGCACATGAGGAACTGGCCACCTAGACCTTGAATCTGGATAATTTGTAAATCTGCTTGTGTAGGCTGGCAATAATAATAAAAACTCATTAATCATGTAAGGCTGTGGTGCACACTCCTCTACAACAGCCCTGCAGCATTTCTTTGCTGTGGGGACAATATGCTTCATAAACTCAAATTAGTGAGATGCAAAAGCTAATTGAATGCACGTGTGATGCTCTGCCTGGGGATAACACACACCCCAAAGTCAAGTGGCCTTCCAGTTTTATTACTTGGTTAAGAGCAGCTGGAAGGCTTCTGTACAGCTCAGGAAGTCAGAGTATAAATTATCTGATTTTCTGTTTCTTTTCTATGTTGGCCTCATTTTTTATTTCACTGTGCAAATTGTCAACCAAAGGAAAAAGACTAATCCACAGGTTTTTGGCCCAACTGGGGTGAGTGTGAATTTGTGAATTGGAGGTACTGGCACTGCCCAGTTCTCCTTGGTTTCCCCAGGCTTGTTGCAGAAGACCCAAGGCTCGAGCAACAAAGAGTGACTGATTTAGATTCTCGCTCTCAGCTATTTAGATTTTTAGATAACATCCTCCCACAGGGATTTTTGGGGCCAAAACTGTCTAAGTCCTACAAGACCATTTACCTATTTTCCCTGGTGCTCTCCCTGCGAAGGCTGATAAGAGATTTAAGGTCCAAAATGAAAACAGATCCTTTATCTAATGAATATCAAAGAGCTAATCATGTGTATCTTACTGCCTGTGGAAATGATCTTGTTGCTGGATGAGCAGTTCACTGAGCTTTAGCTTTGATTTCATATTAAATAAGTTCATTATAAGATTGTGAACCTGTGGAATGCTTTATGGTTGTTATATTTACTGCAGTGTTTACTGATACAAGTCAAAATATACACAATGCAACAAAACATTGATGTGGCATAACAATATTAATGTCTTATTCTATTTGTGTACTACCACAATAAATCAAATGGACTGAATGCATACCAGATTAAAGATTAAAACTCTTTTCCCCAAAAGAATTAGCCAAATTAAGCTATCAGGATTCCAATTTGGGAAAAAAAAAATCCTGATTTTAATCTATTATCAGCAGTAGTGTACTCTGAAGAAAACATAACCTAAAATGTTCTACAGCAGAAGAGGCTGTATTTCAAAATTTGGTGATTTGTCTGCGTTGCATCCATTCACTGGCTGAGAGGCATGTTTTTAATGTTGTCGCTCAAGAAGAATTCCTTGCCCACTGTATCATTCCATACCTCACTAGAAATCTGGAGTGGAAGACCCCAGATGTAGCACTATCATATTCTAGAGAAAAATCAGAGAAAGCATTGTTCAGAACACTGGTAATGATTCAGACCCACACTGTTACCTCTTTAGCTCAGCAATTGTGTTTGAGTCAGGACAAATTAGAGACTGAGTGTAAGAAATCAGGAAGATTTTGTTTTCATTCCAGAAATGCTGAAAAAAATACAGTTACTGCATTTTCAAAGGCTAACAGAGTAGGGGGGGGGGGGGGGGTTAANACAGAGTGAGAGAGCTCGGGGGGGGGGGGGGGGATTAAAAAATTAACCTCCAGCTACAGGTTATATTTACAAATATTGAGAAAGAGTATCAATAATCATGTGAATCTCAGAGTGGCCAGAACTGTGTAAAGCTCCTCTAGCAGAAAAAGGATGCTGGCAAACTACTGTGCAGCCTTTTCCCTCAACCCTGCCAAGCTTCCTGATTGCACATGGTTAAATCCAACTGCAGCAGTTTCAGCCCTCCAGCTCCAGCACAGCCCAGCACAGCTGAGTTGACTTCTTTCTGCATAATCAAAAATAAAACTAACTCCACAGTGCTCTTTATAGCTGGTCATTAGGAGGGTATCTGAAGCAGGGAAAAGAAGATGCAATGTGACTTCAAAAGTGCCTGGATCCAGCAACTTCAACAGCAAATTGCTCTTGACCACACAAACACTCAGATGGCTTCTTAGCCCTGAAATCCAAGAACATTTCACTTCCTAATATGAATAAATTGGTATGTATTTTAAATTAGCTCCTTCAGTTTTGATACCTACTGCTAGCTCTGATACTGGTGGGAGACATTTTCTCTGAAGGGTGTTTTTGCACACTGCTTTTTCCTGCTCCTTAGGTTAGACAGCTATTTAGTCGTTTAGTTTGTCTTCAGCTACCAAACACAAGTGTAGGAAATTGCATTAATTTGGCAGTTATTAGATTTGTTTAGTGCTTTTTCATCTCTTACTATTAAATAATTTGATCTGAGTGTTATTTTAAAAGGCAAATGTCTTGCTGTTCCTTGGAAAGGTATTAAGAGGAAGAAATGGCTAAGATTTGATTTCAGAAGGGCTTAACTTCAGCCTTCTACAGCTGGAACTCATGTCCTGTGTCTCTCAGTTGTCCTAACAGCAGCAAACTGTGGGGAAATATGAAGCTTGCAGGGTATCTGGATTATATTTTTTTTGTCAAAAGTTTCTTAATTTTAATTTATCTGGTAAAACCAGACTTAGTTTATGGGGGTTTCCCCCCTCTTTATTGTCCAGGTTGCTAATTTGTTTCAAAATTCTATAAAATCTATTGCAATACAGTGTTGTTTCCTGTGGCACTGAATAACACCTACCATCTTTTGAAGTTTTTTCTAGAATGGGTAATAGACCCTTATCCCTCTTATCAAAATTAATGTCAAAGTAATTTTAATTCTTCTACCATTCAATTTAAAATGTTGCCAAATGCCCTCAAGACTTACAATCATAAAGTAACCTGCAAATTAGGGTGAATTTTACATTTCAACTCATATAGCTGTCCTTAGAAAAACAGCAGTTTCTCCATCCAAGAATTTAGATGGAGAGCATTTCAGCTGATGTGACCCCCAAACCAGCAGGTTTATATAATTCAGATAATGTACTGTAAGAGTTGTTCTGTTGACAAAGAATAATTCCATAAAACACCTTTAGTTACACACAAAATCAATTTTCTTAAATAAGAGGGAAAACACAGAATTCATCATTGTCCTGCTCGATGTATAACACATAAGGTGGCAGTGAATGTATGAACATTTTCGAAGTGGATTTCCATCAGAGGCCCTAACTTGGGGCTGCCTGAACGTGTGACACTCTTGTTTAGGACACAAGTAGAGAGTATTTGTTTCTTCATTTCAGCTCATTGGAACACTAATATAGATAATAATTGACAAAAGGACTGTGGCCCAATACTTACAGAATTTGTCCTGATGTTAGATTTCAGTTGTCAGGAAGCTTAAGCAGAGCATCAGAGGAGCATCAGAGGAACAGAGCAAGGTAGGAGAAGAATTCAAATAGGCCATATACACCAGAGCAGTCATGAAAAATCTGATTTATCAGCAGCCTGATTTTCCTACCAGCAAGGCAAACCTCTCTTCAGGCCTTCATCTTCCTTGAATTCTTACCTTGCAAAACTTTTGCTTCCAGGTTCACTTTCAAACACAGCTAATTGCAGGACCTGTCCTCTTTTATCTTTAAATTCTTTGTCCCTGGAGAAAACAGTTTTTCTCAATTTCTCCCCTCTACATCCTCAACACCTCACAAATAGTTTGGAGGATCTGAACAATGTTTCAGCACAAACAGTTAATTGGAGCATCTGGGTCAGATTTCCAGGTCTGAGGTATCAAATGATCCTTATGTGTCCCTTCCAGCCTGAGACACTCTGGCATTCTGTGAAGTCTGTATATACTAGGACAGGCTCTCTGTCCATATAATTCAATTGCAAAGAACCTAACAGAGAGAATTGGGAAATGAAGCACTGATGTTAACCAAACATTAAAAGAAGCCTTGTGCCCAGGAAAGTCCTACAGTTCCACATGGCAGAAGTGCAGATGCATTACTGTGATAACGCTAAACATTGCTGTTTCCATAGATTCCAGGAATTTTATATTAATTTTTCTATTTTTTTCTCTCAGCAAAACAAAGAATATGCCTTTCTCAGTGATGATAGAACACTGTAATTCTTTACTCCAGTGTGTCATTTCTAATACCACAGCATGACACCAAACACCTGCAGTATATTAGGGGCCAGTGTAGAAAGTGCACATGGCAAATCTCGCAACACCTTACATTTTGGAAAATACAACCACATGCCCAAGTGAGCCTCGTGGAAACCAAAAGCTTTTTATCCAGCACCACTGAAACTGGGATGGCAAAGAAGACACCAGATTCAGCTATGACACCCCGTGCCCTGTGTCCTGCCTCAGGGGAATGGACTCTGTGGCCTCCTGAGCCCTATTTTCTGCGACCAACACTCCGTGTCAGAGCTTGCTCACTCTTTCAGTGAGCGCATGGTGGGGCACAGCAACCTCCTGCCTTTTGCTCTGGTTTTTTTTCCATCCCCAGCGCTCAGAGGTCTGCTGGTGACCCAAATTAAACTTCTGGCAGCTGGAGACATTCAAAGCTGAAGCTCAAACTGATAAAGGAATGTGGACTGCCTTCCACAAGTAAAGCTTAATACACCGTATAGAAAGGTAGTCTGCATTTTATATCCCATTTGATAAACTGCAAACAAACTTGGCACAGAAAGTTTTTAATCAGTGAAGCTTGCTGCAGTGTATTCATTGCTGTTACAAAATGGGATTACAGTTATTCAGGATAGAGTTGTACGCTTCATATATTTTTATTGTTATTTATTTTAAGGAATATTTTTACACTGAGGCATAAAAGATTATATGCTATTACTTGTTTAACAGTTAAATATGACACAGGCAATATTCATCAACATTTCCCTACTATCATTCCTAAAATTAGTTTTCTAACAGACATTTGGGTAGCTGGACCAATTTTCAGAAATGATGAACATCTCCAGTTTCCACTAGCAACTCAGTCTATTTACTGTACCAGTGCATACTTTTAAGCACAAATTTCAGAAATTACTTTTAGCTATCTGTGTTCACAAAACTTTCATATGATGTTGCTCAGTATTTAGGCGTTGTGGTTTTCCCCCCTCCTCACACTTTTTTCTATTAACTCGCTGGTGGTGAGTAGATAATGATTTCTATTAAAAACACCTCTCTTACAATTTTCATCTATACTGAAAACACACACAGATTATAAGAACGAACTGTAAGTAGTTTTCAGCTGTGATTTCTACATTTCCCATACTTTTACTTCATGTGAATAGAAAAGAAGGGCTGCTGGAAAATTTGAATTTTATTTTCTTCTCACACCTCATTTTTACATCTCTAAAATCAGAGTGAATCTTCCTCTGCCCTCTGTGTAGGTCAAGAAACTGTGTAAACGTGACACCTTTTCAAATAATGCCATAAAATCCTGATAGGAGAAATATCTCTGCTTTTACAGCTGCATGTTCTGGTTTCTCCAAAATTCATAAAACTTGAAATACTGAGAAGTCTGGTGCTGTACATTTGTAAGAATTTATACCAAGAATAATTCTTTTATACATCACAAAAAACTTAAATAAAACTTAAAGATTTAGTTCCGTCATTTTCTGCCCATTTTTCGCAGCCTTAGGAATAAATTTTGAAGGCAAGTACACATTACCTGTAGTAATCTGTGTATTCCTTCTCTCCCATGGTCACAGGGAACCACACAAGTTATGCTTTTAATAAGTCTTTCTTAATAGAAGCATTGTCAGACAACACAGCTTCGTTACAGGGAGATCTTTCAAACTGGTATGACAGAGGGAGAGGTTTATGAGTTCCTTTGCTAAGCAAGGAAGATGCAGTAATTGAAAGTGCCCACGGGCTTGGAGATTTATTGTTAAGGGAAGTGTGCTGTAAACAAGAGTAACATTAAGGATTTGACTGTAATAATTCAATCTATTTTAGTTTACAAAAAAAAAAAGGTCTAAGTTTGCCAGTAGTAAGGTCTTGTTTACAAATAATTTGCAGCCTTCATGATGGTGGCTGCTTTCAAAACCTCCCAGATGGAAGAAGTTTTATAAAATGTAAGATATTACTACCCAAGCACAGGCCACAGGCATGTGATTTGAACCAAGTGCATTTTTCATTGGAAGGGATTCAACCTTTGCACTTCAGAGAGTGGGACTGAGACTAAAACAGCAAAGCAGAGCAAACTCCCTTTGTGGCTGAACAAACAGATCCAGGTGGGATTACTGGATCAGGAGTTGGGAGGATGAAGGATCTGATGAAGCTCAAGACTACATTTGGCAGCAGCAGTCACATCATCCTGAACTAAATTCTCCAGTACACCTGGGAAGCTCCTGTCTCTCTAAATTTAGTCCTTTTCCTTTTGTGGCTGAGCACAGGATGGTGCTGCCCACGTACACCCAGCTGGGCAGGCTGCTCCAGGAGCCAGCACACAGGCTCTCCTCTCGGCTGAGCAAGTCTCACCTCGCAGGAAGTGATCATCATTTTGGTAAAATAGCAGTAGAAACTGCACAAACCACTAAAATACACTAAAGGATTTTGGCTAGAAAGGGAAAACATGCAGTTGTGGAAGAATGGGGTCACAGAAATGTATTTTAAAGAATCTGATTTTCTTTGCCTGGGACTTCTCTCTGTTACATCCCAAATGTTGGAAAAGAGCACTAAATGTGCAGAATGAAGAACACCTATGACTGTAAGGCTGAACTTCTGTTCTCAGGAATTAAAGGTGCTTCCTTCTAGACATAGCATTCATCTTAAATTGATCCTAAGGGAAAAAGAAAGTGGAAGAGCACCCTTAGCAAAATGCTAAATCCCCAGCACATAGCAACTGTCCAGATCCTATATCCTATCTCACGTGATGGAAGAGCTCTGTCTTCTCCTCCTGTCCCTGCTGCTGGCACTGCTCTGGGGAGCACTGCTGCCCTGCCCTCCTGCACAGCTCCACCTGGGGAAAGGCTCAGCACAATCTGAGGGATGCAGCCATTCGTTCTGAGAGAGGGACACACCTCACTCATGTCCCAGAGCAAGAGACTGGCAACTTCACCAGAGACGTTTGATTTCATAGGCTGTGATT
This sequence comes from Aleadryas rufinucha, assembly GCA_013397815.1. NCBI lineage: Eukaryota > Metazoa > Chordata > Aves > Passeriformes > Aleadryas > Aleadryas rufinucha. The sequence goes on from VZTH01003998.1 coordinate 687,270, forward strand.
TTTACAGAAAGACCACAGGTCTGCCATTTGTATACACACAACACTCCACGAAAATATCCACACACACACTGCAAAATGGGCCTTGAATCAGGCATGGAAAGAAAAAGATTAGATAGCCCACTTGATCTTGTATGGCAGCATATGCTGCCCCAGAGGAATTATTAGAAAATATCTGGATCTTAAGGACAAAACTGTTAAGCCAGTACTTAACAGAGAGTATTTTGCTATTACCTTTAAAGATGGCAGGAATTACATTGCTGCTATCTACAATCTGCTCTCCAGCACAGCACTTGGTACAAAGACAAGTAAAACATGATTTTGGAGTAGGTACAACATATGAAAGGAGGTATTTAAAAAGATCTTGAACATTTAGAGTCATCAGAATATGAAGTTTAATTAAAGAAATATAAAAGGAGCATTAAGAGAATATTTTCAAGGTTCTTATAATAGCACTATCTTATCTGGGTCTTCCGATGTTCTTGCTTACAAAACTCATTTATTTCTCTACTTAGAAGTATTCCAGTTTTTCAGAGAATGAAAAGTACTCTCAATTTTGATGCTGCCATTATACAGAGGTAGTTAATAAGATGTACTAAATAGCCTTTTACATCTCAAAAGCACATTACAATAACGATAGATGGATCTGCGCACCAGTGTGATGAGGAGCAAAAAAGGAAGTGAACTAAAGACTGTTCCATTTTCATGGCAATTCCTTTCTCAAGTGCCAACAAAGAAAAAAAAAAAGAAGAGAGAAAAAAGATTCGATCTCTGTAGTGGAGATGGTGACAATTAAAAGAAAAGGCTACACCAGTCATTTATTGATTCACTGCTACACAACAGGCTTTATCACCAACCAAAAGCACTGAAAAATGGGGATGCTTAACAAGGAGGAACAATCCCTAGAAACATTTTAATTTCCTCCTTTGTGAATAATAATGTCGAAGGCCTTAAATACTTCTGTGATGGAGAACAAGATAGGCAGATACAGAGCAGGTCTTTTAATACAAAGACACAAATATAATTCGTACCTATTAATTAGTCAATTCACACTATCCCTGTGAAAATGCTAGAACAAATCTTTAAAAGAACAAATTAGGGCATAAAGAAATTGAGATTCTTCAGCCTTTAAATTTGAAAGGTAAATTTTCTACTGAGCTGTTGCAGAATTGGGCAATAGATTGGTTTTTAGATCACACAATGAGGAACTGTCTGAAGGTAACCATGAGGAACCCTTTCAGCAGTGGGTATTTATTAAGTGAATGGATTACTGCAGGAACAGATACAACTAATCACCAGAAAGCTAGCCAAAGTTTGCCACATTCCCCCACCATTTAAAACTTGCATAGACAGAATTTATCCTATTCCTTTATCACATGATCCTGTACAATTAAAATAACATGATTTTATCCTTCTTGTTCTTCCAAATCAAGTGCTTTTACTACATATTTATTTATATTTAAGAACAGGCATAAGATTCTTTTTGGCATATTTCTGTCTTCCTCTCTGTGTCTATCACTAGGTTGTTTGGGGTTTTTTTGGTACTGGAACAAAGCCAAGTGAGTTTTGGCTTTCAAATCTTCATCTACAAAGTAGTTCTTACAGGAGTTACATGGCAAAAAGCTCTAAGAACAGCACATACTGGCCCGCAGGGCTGATCAAAGCACAAGGGAACAAAGTTGGGAGGTGAAATAGAGCTCATCTGGGAAAGAGATTTTTTTCTTTGTGGTCTCAGCCTTTAAGATGGAACAGTTTATAAGCTGCAAGAGTTTATACCAGTGAGCTATTGAACTTGCAGATCAGCTCTTCTCCCATTTCCCACATCCCATGCTACCTGCTTTAACAAATCCAAAATTTAGTCAACACCTGCACTTTCTCTATAGTGAAACTACACAAAAAGGCCACTTTAAACAAACATTTAGGCAAAAACTGCTGGGTTGTCTGAGCATAGTTTCAGATGCTCACTGAAGAGACAATGCAAAAACCATTTGAAATGTGGAAGCCTTAAGTAGTCAGCAAAGAGGGAAACCCAAAGCTGAAGTGCAAGGAAAGCTGTCTTGGAGAAGGCAATCGCTTCTAGCTGCAGAATTTCGTGAACATGTGAGCTGTGCTCCCCATCTTTCTCCAGTGGATAAACATGTATTTTAATGCAATTTGCAATGGGGTTTGGGACTTATTACCAGCTGTCAAGAGATCAGTTATTGAGGGCTTAATTGACAGTGGATAATTAGCTTCTCTATGAACGGTGATTGTGTTTCACTCTGAAGATAGTGTAGCAAGAAAATGAAGCATATGGCAAAGTCAATTATGATTTTTTCTCAAAACTGTTTTTAATGGTATTTAACTATTGATCTGTTGGGTTCCAGTTTACTTTGATGGGTGTGCAATATCTTAAGAAGCTATTGGATTTAGGCTGTTTTCCATTTTAACTACTTATACCCTATGTAAACATAGAGAAATTACTATATTGCTATTCCAAAAAAGGCTATTCTTCAGCACAATTTATGGAGCAGATGAGAACACTTCACAGGGCTGCAGAATTATCAACAGATCAGAGTTTTGTCATGGCCTTAAGGCAGGCTGAGTGATCCCTATTGCTTTCACTATTCAGCAGAGTTAATGCTGTCTTGGAACTAAACATATTGAAAAAGGCTTTCTAAAGTGTTTTTTAAAAAGTATTCTCTCTGCCTTTGTCAAGTCACATAATGAGAAATTATCCCAGCATTTTAGGAAGCCCATCTGAGGGGCACAGGGTTGCCCCAGGAGGCAGAGGAGCACGCAGCCTGGTACTCCTGCCTGCAGACTTACACTTGCATAAAGCTCTAATTGTTTGCAGATACATGGATGCCTCCTGGATTAATAATCTCAGTGGAGCTGTATCATTCTTGTACTGATATAGCTGAACTGAATAGTAATGCAAAATGACATTTTTGGAAATCACCTAAAATGTCACCCATTTCAACAAAATCACCTGTGTGCTCATATTTGAAGGCATTAAGACAACGTCTGCTTTTCTCATTTTTCCTGTACCAGAAATTTGATGAACTATTTTTTAAACAATAACTGTTTTCTAACAATATTGAAGTGGTTTGAAGACAAGTGAGATTATAATTTCCCTTCTCAATCTGGCCTTGGACTTTCTCAACAATATTGGGCTAATCAGTGCTTTAACATCTAGAGGTTTAATTTATAGACCCTGATAAAAGTTTGGAATTACACAAGGCAAGAGAATGGAAATTTATTGCAATGAGTCATCAAAAGTGAAGAATCTAAAATTCTTAATCTAAGGAGTTTAAAATTTTTATTAAGTCTTAGTGTTCCGGTTTCTCTAATAAAACTAGACAGAAATAATGTGATTTACACAACACAAAGTCCTCCAAAAAAAGGGTCATAAAAATGTTGCAGGTCTATATCTAACAATGTAAGAAATTAATTCCTAACAGAATCAAGTTAAAGCTTTAAAGAAAAAAAGGAACATAATTGGATGGATTCAAAAAAATCCTCCCATCCCATACACCTCGTGCCTGTTGATGCTGTCACTGAAGATTTGGGATGACATAAAATTTAAACTTTTGTATGCATATACTTTCTTTTGGGAAGCAATACCAAACCTCAAAAGAAACCATATAAAGATTTAGGCTTCTCAAACTGATAGATTTATGGGCCACTAAATCACTTTGCTGTAGGCTTTTAATTTAAAATTTTAAAGTTCAGAGGCTCCTGATGCAGTGTCTTGGTAACAGCTGCTTTCCAAGACTGACAATTTAGCCTGGATTTAATTCAGAGTTCTGAGAAGTCAAAACTGGGCAGATACACCACCAAAAGAGTATTTCACTGTGTAATAAAAGCAAAGCCAAAAGTGATAATATCCAATTCCTCTCTAATGGCTTTTATCTGTAGATCTCAAGATGCTACTGATATTCCACCAGCTAAGTACTCTGCATTCAGCTCAGGAGGAGGTCAAGGGCAGAACACCCATGGACTTTAAAAGTTTGCTGGACTGAGGCAGATGTATCAAAAAATATTACTCCAGTTTCTATCTTACATAATAAATCGTGGGCCAAAGGAGCAGTAAACCACCAACCACCAGCCTGATAATTGCCTTTCTAATGAAAATGTGTGCCCCTTTTGTGTCATTTCTACTGTAAAACAGCATGCTAGTACTCACTAGTGAACAGTGCACTCAGCAGAAGCATAACTAATAGGAGAAATAAAAATTATGTCCCTGATGGTGTATTTTTTAATGTATTAAATAATGATTAGGGGCAAAGGGCAAATATTCAGCAATCAGCAAGCAACCAACAGGGAAAAAAGGAAACTGATTCAGTAAGTAAAGACCATTAAAAAATCTGAGTGTAGCCCTTCTCTGAAATCTCCCACTTGTCAGGAAAGTACTGAAACAGATTATCCTTTATTTTGATTGAAGGTACTCTCTTCTCCAGATGCTAAGGCTATTCTGTTATCTGCTGCTATGTAATGTATATTCCTGCAAATATCATGTCAAAAAGACATCCTTGCAGGTTGACAGCTAAGATATTAAAAGGCAATCCCAGTTACAGCTGGCCAAATTTTTGATTAGCTCTTCAGTAAACAAAGGGCATTGTTACTGACAGTGGGTGATTTCAGACAAGATAGGTGTGTGTCATGGCACGGCTTGCAATGCTCTGCTGTGTGTTATGGCATGTCAAGAGACAGCAAAATCATCTCCAAGAACATTGTTGCCAGACTTAAATAGAGGCAAGGGTAATAATCCAATCTGCTCAACAGGATTTCTCAATTGCACTCCTCTTTCATATTGAACAGATTGAAATACTTTTATGTACAACCACAAATTGTTGTTGGGTAAACCTAGATAGAATAGGATATCATTTGGAGACTTAATACTTCTGATTCTTGCAAAGGTTGGCTGGGAAAAAAAAAAAAAAACAAAACTGTACACAGAAAAAAATGACAATTATTTCTTCTATAAAAGGAACAGCATAATACAGACAAATGGACGTGGCAGGAGAATTGCCAATTATACTTGGCCCAGTTCAAAAGGTTAATGATGAAATATATCTCTGGCTTACATTTCAAGAAGAAAACTAGCAACAAGGCAAAATTATTCATTGTGAATCAAGTAAAAATGTTTTCTTTGGTCTTTCTCTAGCTATTGCTAACAATTTACTTCTACAAAATGTTTTCTGTTGTTGAAACAGGTATGTTTAATCTTCTAAATTAAATTTAAATACTTTCCGATGGAATTACCTAGATTTTTTTTCTTTATCTGCTACTTATATACTTTTAATGATGTAAACAGAACTGAAGGACATGGGAATGATCCTCATTAATCCAATAATACTTTGTGGCTAGACCAGGTCATGGGAATATTTACAATAAAAAACTTCATTTGCTCTATGGGTTGGTTTGGGAAAAGGCAGTAAAAAAGAACTTAGATGAACCTAGATTAAAACATCTGCTGGTAAGCAAGCTGTTGAAAACAGTATTTACCCCATTAATTGTGGTAAAGTTAAGGTAGTTGGCCAGACAGAGTGGAATGAAACCAGGCAAAAAGTTTCCTTTTGTCTAGGGGAAGGAAGAAATCCATGAAGTATTTCGAGGACCTAACCAACCTGGACTTCCTTGCAACTCCAAAATAACACACACATGCACAGTATGAAATGCACAGCAATTAACTCTTTTTGAACTTCTGGGGGGAAAATCAGCTGTGAGATTTGATATTATTGAAGCACTCAGCCTGTACGTCCTGCTCTGCTGTTTCTCACTCCTGCTGATCCTTCTACGAAGAGAGCTGCCAACAGGCGGCTCCCAGACCTGGAGACACCAGGCACACACCTCTGTAAAACCTGGCTAACGCAACACTCTCTCCAGGGGCAGGATAGCTGCTAAACCTCCAAGGCCAGGCCCCCAAATTCCCAAGCCCTATTGTCAGAACTCTGTATAGGATTTGATTTACTGAGAATATACTCCAGTGGAAATAAAATTCATTTAAGATAAAAGTTAGATGTTTCTTTGAAGTTAGATATTTAAAAGTTTATAGGAATTTTTAAAGGCCTAGGCTTTTAGTAGGTATCCATCTGGAGGGTACCTACTAGTCTCACATTTAAACTGAGACTTCATAAACAAAGCCACCCTATTGAGCAGTTACCTTGCACATTTCCTCCTTCCCCCCATTACATTTCTCTAGAAGTTTGGTACAGCTTGATAATTCAATTGCTTTCGAAAGTATATATGCACAATCTGTCTTCTGCAGCAATGTGTATCTCTGCCATGCATCTTGTCCTGGACAAGATCCTCAGTCAAAAAAATCTCACCAAACAGCAACAAAAACCCCATCCCATGACCATGATCAGAAACCTGTCAGAACTCAGGTGCTGACACAAAAGCAGAGATTCAAAAGGGAATCTGACACAAACAGCACTAAGAAGTTACCATTAGCAGTGAAACAAATCAGGTCATTGAAGTTAAATACTAGAAACCATCTTTGGAATAGCACAGACTGCAAGACAAACTTTTGGATCAGTTTTAATCCAATTCCAGCAATCTGCATTTAGAAGTGAACTGAGGTTTGCCCCAGGTCACACCAGAATCTAAGAGCATTACAGAGATGATCTGTGTCATCTGAAGACACAGAAAGGCAATTGCTCACTTTGACCTGTCAGCCCAATTGACATCAACGGTATCAAGAAAAGGGTGAATGGGAGAGCAAAGAAAAAAATATGAAGTTACAAAAAGGAAAGCCTGAAAAAGAAATAAATCTTGCCACTAGGATCTTTCTGTTCAGGTCATGAGCTCGTGTCACATCCTCACTATAACTGACAATATCTGTTGACCTCATACAGAAATGAAACAGGAGGGATAGTCAATATTAATTGCTGAAATACAACAGCATTCCAATGCAAAACTAAAGACAATATAACAATTAAATGATACCACTGATGATAAACTGCATAGAGATGTAGGGAACCATGAGCTCCTGAATTTTAACACCAGTTGTGAGAGTTCATTGGGTGACCTTGCTAAGTCACTTATCCCCGATTGCTCCATAGATCCACACAGAAACTGGGAGTAACATTGACAGGTTTGGATACACAGCAGTGTGCAACTTATCCTCTATCCACTACTGCAGAAGTGCAGCTCATATATCTGTGTATTAGACAGTGACCAACTGAGAACTCATATGTACCATTATTTACAGGTTTCAGAAGTGCAGGGTCACTCAGGGAATCCCTGGCAAAGCCAGATGAGAACTTGCAAGAATCTGGCTCATGAATGTGGGGTGAGCAGATAACAGAGAGAGCTCCTGGAGCAGCACAGGGGCACTGCAGTCACCAGGCTCATCCTCAATCAGTGGGCAATAATGCCATTTTTGGCTGCTTTAAAAGAAACAAAAGTAGCAAGAGATTTTCTAAATGCATGCTGGGGGAGGCAAAAAGGGAGGAGAAGAAAATCTGTGAATACTTCATAATTATAATATCAAATAATAAAAGTTCAGAATCTGTGAAGCTACCACGAGTTCCTATTTAGAAAACATAATCTTGAGAATTGAGATTTAGTCCACAACATCTATTTGGCTCAAAAATTATGCTCAAAATAAATGTTATCAAGATGTAGTTACTAAATTAAATTTCTTATTTTGTAATCTAGTTTTGTGGAAAATAAACCCAGACATCATAAAACTGTTCCAATAGTGTATTATTAAATTAAAATTTTATAGAAAGAAGTTTGATTTATGGCTGGAAAGGTATCTTGATGTTTTGTGAATTGGCTGAATTGTTCTATTGTCACAGGTTATATCAAATTTTTGGTTTTAATATTAGTTTCTGATGAAAGCAGAACATTGGCAAAAGCATCCTTCTTCCTCCCAGCTAACTTGAGGACATATCACATACTCTAGACTGATAACTAAATATTGTTTTCAGGAACCAAGTTAAACAGTGATTTAGAATACACAGAGATGAAAGATTAGGACATTATTTTTTTTAGACTTTCAGGGATCAGTAATGCTAAAAAGAACAACAGATTAATTATTCCTGTTATGTTGTCTGATTTCCCAAGAAAATGAAAGGAATCCTTACTGAGGGATTATCACTGTGACAGTCAACACCGAAATCAAAAGCCCTGATGTATCACCAGTTCCAGCCCCCATAGTTGGGAGCTCTGAATGCAATATGTTATTATTTCCTTTGGGGGTTTCCCACACTGAATAGTCCCTATCAGATAGAACAAATCTTTAAATTGTTAAACTACCTTAGGTGATGAGTGCATAGAAATGGATATAAATAAACTACCACAGCTTCAATATTCACTTTTATCTTTCACAGAGCCAGACTTATTATACAAATATGTGATCATACAATGCATCTTACACTTTTTAGCTGCACACTATGTTCTGATAATAGTTATTTACATAATTATTCTTTCTGCAGGGAAAGTATGGAGCACTATGAAAAACACTCAGGAAAAAGTCATTAGACAATTAGTCATACAATACTCTGGAGCTAAATCCACACAACTGTGCAAATAAGTAACTTCCTCCATGTGCTTCTGTGAAGGAAGGTTATCCTAAATGAGTTATCAATTTTAAACTCAAATCTCCCTAGGTGTAGAGGGAGACAGTAAATTTCATAGAACTTACAGATCAATTTTGCATTGCCATTAGAAACATTACTTCTTTGTTAGGATTTTTTTCTCTCTTTCTATTGTCTTTCCTGCTAATATGCTTTTCAAGAAGAAAAGAATCCCAAGTCCACTTCCAAAATCTCAACCTTGGAGTAGTTTGAACTTCAGACAAATGAACATTATACTAACAGTATGACAACTTTGGGGTTTGCTTTTTTGTCCTCTTGATCCTGAACAGCTTCAATTCTCGAAAGACTGAAGCAATTTACATGCAACAACAAAAAAAAAGACACACGGGTGGTTTGCATACACGGTGAAGTAATAAATCCACATTGTACGGGATTATTCACATCTTTTAAGACAGACCAACGTGAGTTTACTTGAATAATGACAATGTGGAAGACATAGACAAAAAAATTTTGTTGTTTGCTGCAAGGCAGCAATGAGCATGACCTTCATGGCCCACTGTATAAGATTTCTTTTTAAAAGGCAATTCAGGGAAGATAAAAGACGTGGAACTTTGTAGCTACTGTGCAATACTTCCTTTTCTGAATCCTCCTCCTCCCCAGTAACAGTGAGTGCATGGAGCCTATATTATTTATAAGTTAAAAATTATTTCTTACAAAAAAGGATGAGTCAAGAAACTCATATTCTCATAATCATTAAAGGATTTCCCCAGAGAATTCCAGTGAGCTAAACAGGCCTTCTTAGTTGCACAGGAACCATTTATGCAATCCAGGACCTGGGGAGCCTTCCTCGGTAAATAAGCCCCACGGACCCAGACTAAAGCTGCTGCATACAAATCCTGTAGGGATGTTGGGCTGAAACTTCATGAGACCTGGTGGTGCTGTGCAGCTCCAATGACCTCTTTACTCTCCCATAATGGTCAGTCCTCCTTTACCAATTTGAGTCATTCTTCTGGGAAAAGCTGTCTCTCATTTTCTCTACATCCAGCTGGGGCCTCAGGCTTTGCTGCTGTTTCTAGAGAGTAGTAGAATAGAGATCAAAATAATAGGGGGACAGGGTATGTATCCTAATTTGGAGAACAGTCCTGTGGCAGCAAACAGTAGCTCTTCCTCAGGCTTATACCAAACAGGTGGAAAATACACCTCGGAATGGTCTGTGAACATAATGTTTAGCTTTAAATAAACGTTGATGTTGCTAATAACTAAATATCATTGCCCTGAGCCAGCAGGTTTGGATACAGTTCTGTATATTTCTTACAGTTATTTGCCCCCTAGTCGTGCTTGTTTTCTTTTGAAGAATAATTAAGATTTAATGGCATATTTTCACAGGTTTTTTCTGCTTGCTTTCTTGCTGCCTACTGTGCTGATTGCTTGTGTCTGATCCCGGTCATTATAAGAACTGTACAGTAATTGCCTATCTGGTGACTCGTTAATGAAGGTCCCCAGAGAGATGAGATGCTGTTCTTTTGAAGTTCATCGTGTTTGCCGTTGGCCTTCTAGTTTAATCTATACATTCACAACACCTTATTCAATTATTGGAAACTCCTTTTTTTCTAAGGATATAGACACCTTGTAAACAAGGTCCTTTATCTCTGCTAACAGCAGGGCTTACCTCTGATAAATCAAAGCATTTTACACACCAGACACATTCTTTTCATCTTGGAAAAGCCAGGATGGTGAAAAAAAGAAAGAAACCCAAAAACATTCTGGTACAAACAGGTGTTTTGAATCAGGGAATTACCTCCAAAATGTAGCATTACAAACATCTAAAATTCAGCAACATATTGTAGCAAAAAGCTGCGCTCGTCAACACACATTTTCCAATTCTCAAGAGTTGTTCTTTCTCTTTTAAACTGAGCTTTGTAAGAGAAAGAATTACGTTTTGGAATTTTCTGTGAAGGAAAAGTTTGAAACTGCTGAAGGAACGATTGTTATATTTGGCAGCAAGCCACCAAAACACTTCTAGCTGTGCATTTTCAGGCACCCAACCTGCTCGTGCAGACAGACAGAGACACAATCCCTAACTTCTGCTTTATCTTCCCCTAGCCCACACCTAGGAAATGCTACATTCCCCAAACAATTATCTGACCCCCTGCACCAACAGTAACCTGAGGGGTCTGCAGAGCATCTCACCAGGCACCTGCTGAATGGATTTTTGAGAGACCTACCCTAATTTCACCAGAAATTCAGCAAAATGTTTTACAACACATTCTGGTTTTGACAAATGAACCTGCCAGGGAAAGGACTGTTTCAACTGACCATTCCTGCGACTGTAGCACTGGAAATACTCAGCATCAGTTCAGATAATTAGATTTTTGTAGGGTTTGTTTGTATGGTGGATGGCAGTACACTGAGGTGGAGGGCAGTGCTTTGCCTTCGGTGAAGGGCATGCTGAAGGTGATTAACTGCTTTGGGTTTATTATCTGTGTCCTTTACTTGATTGTTTTGCTGCAGTTGTGCTCTCCTTACAGGAGAGCCATCACCCTGCATGGGAGGTCCACTCTCTGTATTCACAAGACTGCTTCATTTTCTCAGTTGGTTTACACAGAATTTAATAGGAAAAGGACTGGCTGTGGGCAGAAGGAAGTCTCCAGAATGAGGGCTCAGAGCAAGGAGCTCTTACCTCCAAAAAGTGCAAATACATCCTCTGGAAGGCCCAGTCCCTTGAAAGACCCTTGTAAAAAGTTTATCTGGGTGTTCTCAAAGGAGAACATGAGAAAAGATGGATCCCTTCTGGTTTGAGGGCAGGGGTAAACAAGCATGAGAGGACTGACGTCAAGTTAAGCAATCAGGCTGGTGGAAGTTAAAGACAAATTTCACATAAAAGCAATTATAAGCAGATGTATATAGGAGAACTCCACAGCTCCACAACCAACTTGTTAGCCCACAACACCTGATGATAACAGTGCAGTCTCCCTGCTACCTGAGGGACTGAGGTTGTCTAGTCTGGAGAAGAGGAGGCTCAGGGGAAACCTTATAGCTCTCTACAGCTGCCTGAAAGAGGGTCAGAGCGAGGTGGGGGTTGCTCTCTTCTCCCAGGGAATAGGAGGCAGGATAAGAGGAAATGGCCTCAGGCTGTGCCAGGGGAGGTAAAGGTTGGATATCAGGAAAAATTCTTTCCCTGAAAGGGTTGTCAAACACTGGAAGGGGCTGCCCAAGGAGGTGGTGATGTCCCCATCCCTGGAGGTGTCCAAGGAACGAATGGATGTGGCACTCAGTGCTCTGGGCTGGGTGACAAGGTGGGGACTGCACACAGGTTGGACTTAATGATGTTGGAGGTCTTTTCCAACCTTAACAATTCCATGATTCTATTCTATGATTCTGTCTGCATACTGCCTGAAACTTTGCACAGCACCAGCCTAACAGTTCTCCCCAGCACAACACAAGAAATCCCATTTTAAAATTCAAGCAACAACAACCTTAAATTACCTTACAGTCTGATTTTCCTTCCAGACAGCAAACAGAAGGCTGTACAAAGCCATTTATGTCTCTTTTGTAGGTCAGGAGGACCAAACAGGAATGGGACATCCTCTGTGATTCAAAACTGCTCTTTGTGGCTCCTGCTTGCTTGTACAAACCAAGCGTGGAAAAGCAAAATGCCTCCCACCCCCTCGCCCTACACAAAGTCCTCTTGAGTTCTCTTTTCCTCACCACCTCGTGCTCTTGCAAATTACACACAGGACTGAGCAGCATTAAATAAAGATAAGCTTTAGCACTTTTTCTAGGATGATGCACAAGTGAGGAAGACACTGGGGCTGCCCATAAACTCTGCAATTTTAACATCTCACAAGTATCATCACTCACTGCAGCCACAACTCCTCCTTCTCCTCTGCTTCCTTTTGTGGCCTTGTATTCAACAAAAGCAGGTTGGCAGTAAAACACCATTGTTCACATAAAATGTAGGCTTCTGCTGCTAATTCTTTGCATTTTTGACATTGAAGCAGAACTCTTTCTCGAATATTTGAAATCCATACAGTTCAATAAAAAATGTCTACTGCCCAATTTTCATCCAACACCTCCTGAATATTTTACAATGTTAAGCAAGCTTCAGGGTTTCCAATACTTGCTGGATTCACATATTAAATTTTTTTCAGGGTAAAATTAACATCATGTTAGCAAAAGATCAAATTCAAAGAGCCTTGTGTGGAGAGACCTACCAGTCAGTGTGGAAAGGCTGAGGGGTTTGTAACTTGTATTTGCAGCCACACAATGTCAGTCACTCCATTGTTTCTGCTCTGTTCTCCCTTGAACGTGACACCTGCAAACCACAGCTCTCCCAATCTAGAGGCAGAAATCCATGTAACTCACACACCTCCTGGCATCCTTGGCTTCTGCTGCTCCTGTGCTTTTACAGCTGTTCTGCCCCAGCTGAACCTCACCTTCACAGAAAAGATCCCACACTGCAAATGCCAGACCCAACGCAGGACAGATCACTTATTACCCAACTCAGGTAATAAGATCACTTATTACCCAGGTGTCTGGACACCTTCCTCACCCTGTGTCGGCCATTTTATCCAAAAATGATGCAAACTTGACAGGAAGTTTTCTCCAGTAAACAGAACATGAACTGCCAAAGGAGCTTAAAACTAAGTTCACCTTTTTAATAGTTAATCACAGAATGATGAGAAAATGTAAAAGCAGCTTTAATTGAGACATTTGTTCACAGCAAATTAACGATTCCACTGAGATCGCTTTGGAGATATTTTAGTTTGGTATGAATGAAAATATCTTTACCTCATTCACCCTTACAGTATTCTACGTGCAAAAAAGCTGACATTAGGTGGATTAAAAAAAAGCAAAGCAAAAAAAAATCCCCAAACCTCAAACACACAGCATTTATATGGCTAACGAACAATAGCCACTTACTGACTCTCATATCATTAAAGTACTAACACAATATAAATTAATAGATATTGCAATTAAGATTAAGTAATGAGAAAGCTGAAAACTGTTCCTGGTGGCTTCTCAATTAAATAGGAAATGAAAAAAAGCAAAGCAAATAATACACATGACAGTTATGGTACATGATTTTCCAGATCTGAAAGTTTTATTTGCTGAGATTGAAGATAAACTAGGCTAGGAAAAAATTAGAAATAATATTTGTGCAAACACAAAATTGAAAATTTGTTATATTAAGCAGTGTATAGCCTTGCAACACAAGTTAAACCTGGGTTAAAATAAAATGTGATTGAAATTCAATGAGATTGCAAGATGAACAGAATTGCTGTAGTCATTGCCAAGCACGTTTTGAACATGGGGCAAATAAGGGGTCATATAACACTAGGAAGAGGGAATTAAATTCAGTGATAGCATGGCAGAGCTTCCACTGTGGCATCAGACACTGTCATTGCACAGCCCAGGACAACTGCTACTTGCAAAGAAATCTGATGCCAAATACAGAATGCAGTGAAGAGCTAACCAAAGTATTAGCCTGATCCACAGCTGCCAGTCCTACAATGGGGCTGAAGAAGACAAAACCTTATTCCTAACCACAGTCCTTATATCTGTTTCTTATTCAAAATGTGACCTTCTTGCCACAAAACTGAGTTTACGTGAGAAAGATGAAAACTAAAACAGTGTCTTAAGAAAGGCTGTTCGATGTCTTTGGTTTCATGGTGTGCCCTGATGCCTTTTCATATGTCCATGTGAGGGGCTGCTCCTTTTGATATCTGAGCCAAAGGATAATTTCTCCAAAGAGGATGGAGTGTGACACAGGTCTTTCCATGCTTCACTACAAGGCCTTCTAAGAATAATGAGTGTTCTTATGTTGGTATTATTATAACAGCAAAAGGCAAGGGTTTCTCAGGTTGGAATCAAATAGAAGTGAAACTAATACAGCTGATGGTTTGGTCAAGCTTGCCGTTTTCATGTTCCAATATAAAATTATTTTTTGTCCAGATCCCAAGGGTAACATCAAGAGGAAGATTTTTTTATCTCTTCCTAGAGTAGATAGATGTTTAATGAGCACTTGATGATTTGTCTAGAGTATAAAATTTCATCTGAGAGCCTGGTGTTATTATTCAAGCCCATTTCGCAGTCAGACAGCTCCCACTCTTCTATAAAGTATTTCTTTTACTCTGTGAAAAACAAGGCCTTGGAGGCAAGTCGGGGGATACACAGTGACATATTGAATTTGCTGGCTTTGTCTGGAAAAATATGCAGAAATATTTCAGTGATGCAAGACCATATCTATAAATAACTCAAAAACACGGTGAAAGATTGTGCCAACAGATTGTTGAAATCCCCAGTGGTTTGCATGGGAGTCTACTAGAGGGAATTCCTAAAGGATTACAGTTTCAAGAAGAATGGAGCTAAATAAAAATAAAACCAAGGAATCTAAAGTATCACTGCATAAAGGAATCATCTAGTATTGCAAGGGAGCAATGCTCGGTCAGTGTTCAGAGTTTTAAAGTTTCAAACACTGAATTTCTTTAAAGTGATTCATTTTCCCCTCCTTTTTTTCCTCTGCTTCCCTTTTTAAATTGGAATTCATGGTAAATATGTGTGCTTCAGGCCAGTAGTGGGGAAATACAGACATCGTACCAAAGAGGAGCCCAAAATGCAGGCAGCCAAATGAGCCATCAGAGCATGAAATTCTCCTTTCTCCTTCCCCATCTGTTTTGCTGGTCTGGATTTCCTAACTTCCCTCCTTGCTCTGATTTGCTCGGTAGCTGCAGCCAGAAGCAGAAGCGAAGAGATTGTGTCCAACCGGGGAGGAGCTGCAGAGCTGCACCTCAGTCCTGGCACTGCAGCCCCTCTCCCAAACCTGGGAGCACAGCCCCGCTCCCAGAACTGGAGCTGTACTGGGGGGAGCACACAGCCCCTCTCCCAGAGCTGTACTGGGAGCACAGCCCCTCTCCCAGAGCCGTACTGGGAGCACAGCCCCTCTCCCAGAGCTGTACTGGGAGCACACAGCCCCTCTCCCAGAACTGGAGCTGTACTGGGAGCACAGCCCCTCTCCCAAAGCTGTACTGGGAACACAGCCCCTCTCCCAAACCTGGGAGCACAGTCCCGCTCCCAGAGCTGTACTGGGAGCACACAGCCCCTCTCCCAGAGCTGTACTGGGAGCACAGCCCCTCTCCCAGAGCCGTACTGGGAGCACACAGCCCCTCTCCCAAACCTGGGAGCACAGCCCCGCTCCCAGAGCTGTACTGGGAGCACACAGCCCCTCTCCCAGAGCCGTACTGGGAGCACAGCCCCTCTCCCAGAGCTGGAGCTATACTGGGAGCACAGGACACTGACACCTCTGAATGCAGCTCAGAGCTGAGAGAAGCTCGAGAGAAAATGCATTTTCCCCAAATTAACCCTTCCTTTACATCAAGAAAGCTGAACTGACAGCTCCAAGCATGTACAAGTCAAGCAGGCTGCCTTTGCAATCCTATAGGAGTGAATCACACCTTGGCTACTTCTCTACGTGCAAAAACAAAAACAAAAAACCAAAAATATGAGCCTTTGGAGCAGCTACTATTGCATAACAGGTTAAACTTGTCACTTTCCTCTGTTTTCTGTGACACTGCAGTGTCATCAGGAGAAACAGAAACTGACTCAGGGCCCACACTGCATCCAATTTAAATCATACAAAACTTGAACATTTGAGTCAAAATTCTAATGCAAAGCTTGTTCCTGCTAAGGGAACAAGTGAGGTCAACTGGCAGATTAGATTAATTAAAAAAAAAATTAAAATAAATTCAAGATGATGAAGATATTTTTTAGCTACCCCAAGATCCAGTTCTGTCCTGGTTCAGGTCCCCTTAGAGACAGAGGTTTTCTGTTGGACTTGGCTCTCTCCTTCCCTCTTCCACACTGGCTCCTGCTGGTCTTTTGAAGAGGGATCAATTCAGGTAGGGAAATCCTGCCCTCTTAAGATATACTCAGTCTTTCTCATCAATTAAACTAATTGGCAGCAAGTGCCACATGTACCTTAATCGTAACTGCAAACACCCTGTGATTATACCAAATCCTTTCTGAAAACGAGATTGCTATTTTTATAGGGCTGTGAAATAAATATTTAAAAAGAAAAAACAGGAGTCTGTGTTAGAATATTTCACTGTATTACTTCCAAAGGTCAAAGTATCCAAATAAATAACTTTGCCCCAATAAACTTATCTGTTTCAAAAATATAAACTAGCATTTTTATTTTGTAACCATGATGTGCTCTTTTTCACCAATTTGCACCTTTACTAAAGTCTTGTTTCAATCAGCTCCTAGCCCCACAAAATCTCTCATATTGAAGCTTACAGTTTTAACATGCACAGGGAACCTAGCATTATTTAATTATCTTTATTATATTTTTAATTAAAAGACTGACAGCAAAAGTGAGCTGATCAATATCACCCAAACACAAGCCCGTTGTGTTCTTCAGATGTAAGCGCCAGGTAGGGCTGCACCAGAAACTCAGACTGGAGGGGCACAAAGGAGGAGCCTGAAAGTGGCTTAAATCAGCCCCCACAGGCAGCACCTGCCAAAGGCCTGGCCAAGACTCCTCCAGCCATCACTAACAATCCCCAGGGAGCAAGATGCAGGAGGGACACACGTGCAGCAGCTGCTCTGCCTGGGGCCACAGGTATCCGCAGGGATCTCAGTCACCAGGGGACATTGTCATCATCTTCTCACCACTGCTAGTACTGATCCAGCTTCACTCAGGCTCCCAGAGGCAATTCAAACATCACTTTGATTTAGATCCATTTTTAGCTACATGGAATGAAACTGGTGCCCTGTCTGGGAGAGGATTCCCAATGTTAGTGGCATAAGAAAAGCTGCACATCATTTTTAGGACAGACAGACAGGGCTCCTTCAGGAGACAACGAGGGGAAGAATCAGGTAAACAAAGGCAGTGTTGATGGCATGCTATTCCTCTCAAGCAACAAAGCTTGAGTCAGGACCCTTGTGACAGCAGACAGACTAGAGGGAGGCACGATGGGGGTGCTTATTCTGAGGTACAGCCTCCAAGGAAGCTGTTAACTGAAGCATCTATCTCTGCTTATATATATAATTCCTTCACACGCCTGAAACAGCCATGTTGCTTGCTCAGAGTCTTTGGAAAGAAGGAATTATTTTCAGAGAGAGATCACTGCACCCCAACACAAAGAGCAGCCATAACCTGTTCTGTGCAGAGCCTGAATGGAAGCAGGGAAGGAGTGGGAATAGTCAGTCCTCAATTGCCAAGCTGGCAATTCACACTAAATCACACAGCTCTGGCTTCAGCCATTCCTTCTGAGCCTTCACAAGTCTACCACAGATATTTGGAGCGTGTGGGAAAAGTGATCTAGTGGCTTTGTTTGTGTGCCTCTTTTCATCTCTACCAGCCTAAAAGGCATTCTCAAGAAGAGCAGTTTGGTATCAGACTCATCCAAGTCCTTCTCATCTCACTGCACTCTCAGAAGCCAGGAAGGTTTGACAGGGTGGTGTGCTTGCTCTAATTTTTCTGGACAATGTCATTCACTTGATAAGGACATCACATAAACTTTGATTCTCAATGTGCAATGCCACAGCTTGGGGCAGGAAGACTATGCTGATTATAAAAGCCTGGGAGTTTTCCTAAATGCAAATTTTCAGACATCCTACGCTTAGGGTAAATTTATTTTAAAGTTACAGACATTGAAAGAGGAGCCATCAGTGATATCACCTATCAAGTTTTTCAAGAAAGTAGCATCCATTTTTATTTGGTTTTGAGCAGTAGGTGATGAGGAGAGCTGGCATGTACACTGAGGATACCACCCAGGAGGAGCCCTTTGGGAGGCTCAGCTGGAGAAATGTCTGCTGCAGTCAGATCTGGCTGCCTCAGTCTCCAAAACACTCAGCCCTGTGAAAGTATTTCTGTGTGTACAAAAGCAAAACGTTCAGACTGACAGCAGTCACTGGAAAAAGTCAGGATTCCCACTTTGACACCTTTGAGCCCACAGTACCCCCCTTACACTTTTTTTTGACATTTTTAGCTGAGAAGGTTTCAGCCACCACTGAGGGAAACAATTAATGCAGAAGAATACATTACAAGGATTCAGTGTATCTGAGTGGTTCATGGGATGACCCTCTCAATTAATATGAGATTCTGTGCTAGATGAAAACTTACAAGGTTGCTGGTTCAAAGAACATTACACACAGCGTGAGCAGCTACTGCAACTTCTGAGCTTGACCTTCCTCAGAACACTTTTATTACTGTGCCGTTGCAAAAGAGTTCTTCCAAGGTAATGAAGATTCACTGAAAAGGTATTTCACATAACTTAGAGATTGGAACCATTTCAGCTTTTCCTTAGTCAGCAAAATATCAATACAAAATTAAATGAAATTATTAACATTAGTTTGAAACTATTATATGAAGAAAATTAATCAGAGCTCCAGGCATTCAAGAGTTTTAAAAAGAACAGTGAGAAGAAAAATTCTAATGGTTTTTACTAGAATAGCAACAGCTTGCTTCAATCTAAATAACGTTGAAAGTGGATGTCCTGAGATACTGTGTGGAAGATCCAAGCATAAAAAGGAGTAAACTTGATTATTTTACTTCCCCTCATGCAAAAGTCATCTCTGATGGGCAGAGCGGCAAACATCCACTTTCTGTCCCCAGTGGCCAGGATTTATCCTTTAGGATGCAGCCTTGGGAAAGCAAATATTTCTTCAACATCCCTGACAACCATAGGGGATAGATAAAAGTGTAACTGCAACTTAGAGGGAATTAAAATAAAAGAGGAAAGGTTAGAAGGCAGTGTGAAATCCCACTGATACCTCAACCTAACTCTTCTTTTCAAGAAATGCAACTGGAAGGATTTTTGATGATCTTGTTTACTGGTCTTGGGGTGGTTTTCTTAGGGGAGGGACAATTCTGAGTGATAATTATGCATATTCTCATTCATCTGGAAATAAAAAAAGTAAATTACAACTTATAGCTTGCAACTCAGAGGGCTTTTAAATATTAATTATATGCACATATGTATAAATAATTTTAACAATGAGAGTATCATGAGCAACAATGAATGAGATCCGATTATAAATGATGTCAGGCATTCAAGGGACGTTTTCACTGTAATTAAGAGATGATAGTGAAAGAAAAGCAGCCTTCAGAAATTGAGACCTTTTGCACAATGAAGTTCAAGCAATTTAGATTTGTTTTTGTTAAAGGATTCTCTTCCATTGTTTGCCATTTTGAATTAATTTTTTTTTTTTTTTTTTTTTTAAATTCTGTCTTGGGAGTTTTGCCATTCATTTTTCTTGCAGGATCTTTATAGACTCAGTTTTTGCAGTGGCAGTATTTCATTAGAATTCCTCTGTAGAGAAACCTTTTTTTTTTCTAGTAGAATTTTAGGATACAGCCTACCACTGAAACATCCTGGCTCTGGTACAATCTCACAAGGAAAGTATCAAATGCCCTAACACCAAAGACATTTAAAACTTGACTGTAAAAAATTGAAGACAATTTTCCACAGGAAAACAAACCTGCATCAGTGAGAGATAACATGAGACCAAAAACCTGGGAGTCCACCATGTTTCTCTGATTTCTATATCCCCTCTTGTCTGAAACGTGTAGGATATGTCAGTAACTTGAGTGCCTCTTCACTCCAGCCTGTGTGAACAAGAATAACTCCTCCTCCCTACTTCATATGCGGCCCCTTCCTGGTATTCATGTCTGAAAATAGAGTTTGTATATCCTCCAAGGAAAGTTTATTGCAGTGAGACAGCCACAATGAACATAAATGTCAAGTCTTAATGACAAGAAAGGAGTTTACTCAAAAGATACTGATCTTTGTCTATAGGAGTGTACGCACAGCTTAGATTATAGGAATTCAACCGTGAAGCAAAGAGGTTCTTAAAGACCCCAAAATGTGATTGCATGAAAAGGCCATCTATGGAGTATATACTTCTCATTTCTCTCAGCTTTTCAGGCTTGTATTTTTCTGGGATTTTTAATTAAAAGATAATGCCAAAAGATCTTTGGGTTTTAAATTAAATTCTCATATTTGCCTGCTTCCTCCAGTAGTGTTCAGCCTTTCCCACCAAATATCTCTCAACTGTCAGTGGAAGAGACCAACGTACTCGACAGGAAGAGTGAAATGCCCTTCTCTCTTTTCCTCTTCTCTCTTTCTTTCACCAGCACACCAGGATGTCAGATCTGAAGAGAAATGTATGCATTTCCATCGTGGAGAGGAGGGGGACCTGTTGTGTCATGGACTGATCACCACAGTAAGCAGAGGCTGCAGGTTCTCTGGGACATTCTCACACAGTACAGGCCTTTTTGCAATAACTTCAGGAAAATGAAGCTATAATAACAGAATAAACTAATCCAAACCCACAAAAATCCCACAAAACCCACCAAAAAAAGTCTTGCACAGCCCTGGACCTGAGCTTTTCATCCAGAACTTGCCTTGTGACTGAAACTGTTTTTACACCAGATCTCTGGCTAGCTTATAGCCTTTTAAACATCTTACTCATCTCTGTACTTCCTAAGAGGTAATAGAAAAAATGAAATTGGTAATAGAAAAAATGAGATAGGCATATATTAATTTCTATGACATTCCCTTAAATGTTAATATTTTAGCTTGCATTTTAAAGAGAATCAAAACACCATTTAGCAAAGATGAAGGCACAAAACTTCGCAAAAAAAAAAGATGAGTCAGTGAAGATTAAAATTGCTTCAACTCCAATACTGTAATTTAAGGCAGAACACAGTGCAGACAAAATGCTTCTCTATGAGTTTATCTCCTCTCTCTGCCCATCTTCCCCTAGCAAGTTGTTACTTCATTTCACCGAGAAGGCTGAAATCAATATAATGAGTAGAAAAGCACGCAAATTAGAGAAGCGTGTGTCAAGTGGTAGCATAAAAAGAGCAAGTGAGAATTCCGTTCCAGCAGAAAATCTCCAAAAATTCTTACACACCATCAACGTGGATTCATTTCCATAAGAAACAAATTGGCAGTTGATGCTGATGAAGGCTGCCCTACACTTTACTGCTAATAAGTGACACCAGGGGCCTTATTACAAAGTATTTCTAAACATAAGAAATTCTGTAATGGGGCCCCCAAGGGCCACATCCACAAACTGCGGCCCCGCTCCGTGCTGCGTGTGCACAGTCACTGGTTTCCAAGGCAACTGACCCGAGCACAGAAGCCGTGTGAGACGCTTGGTGTAGGGAAGTTAGGCAAAGCCTTCTCAATACTTCCATTTTGTCATAGGGCCAGAGAAATAGGAAGCATTGTTTTTCCTTGGTCTTGGATTACAGAGTCAGCCTGGGTTTAGATATCACCTTAGCATCATCTGAAGAGGTAATGCAACCAAAGAAATAATACGGTGTGTCTCAGCTGAGAATGCTGCTCAAGGTATATCTCCCTCACTTCTTTTTTTACTTTCTAACAGCTAAAAGGGGATGCAGGACATGAATGAGGCCCACAAGCAGCCATGTCCCATTCCTGGACCTTCAGGTAGCAGAAGAGTATCAAGAATATTTGGTTTGTTCACTCTTACCTGTAATTCTGGTCATGCTGCTGATGATAACACTGGCAGCATTCTCTCAAGTATGGTGTCAACTTTGTCTTCTCATCTGAATCAACCTATCAGCTGTCAGACAGCAACTTCTCCAAACACATCTAAAATAGGGGGGAAATAACTACAGACTCCCTAAAACACGCCCAAGCCATTACCCATTTTCGTAGCAGTTGAAGAATCACTTCATTCACTTGGAAATCTGTAAATGCTAAGGTTGTTTTCAATATTAACCTCAGAAGGTCAGGAAAGGTTAGAACATCAGGATTCCATAAAAATACAGCTATTTAAGCAAGAAGTAAACAAATCCTGCATTACACTACTTGAGCATTCATGCCAGAACAGGACAAACCTTAAGAACAAGTTTCCTTGGTATTCCTGGGCCGAATTTTGCTGCAAAATAGGAAGTTGTCTTTCCTGCACAAATATGCAAACCACCTCTCCTGAGCTCACAGCTGCACAGGAGTCAACAATGCACATTTCTGCTTTAACTGTAAGGCTACATTTAATTAATTAGGAAAGCACTGACTTATCCCAGGGGAAAGAACAGAAACAACAGCACTTTGCCCCCTGGTTAGCAGTTTTTTGAGGTGCACTCTACCTACCACACACCATTGTCACCATCTGGAAGCCACCAGCAGCACAGCCCTGACAGAGGCACCTGCTTGCAGGGTGATTTCCAAGGCCAGTGTCCTTAGAGGACAAATGGGAAAGGACTCCCCATGCTTCCTCCCAGAGCAGTCTCATGGCATCCCTCTTGTAAGCTCAGAAGACACATTACCTACATTTCATTAAAAACAAATCCTTTGAGAGGTTATTTTCCTTTCAAGAAACCAAGCAAGAAATAAGGTTAGAGGTACTAAAACACCTACAGTGTATATTAAATTCACAGAAGTTTTGATTAAACATCAGCTCTGCTTCACAGCAGGAGAAGAAACTCACTCATGTACAAAGAGCCCCCCCTTTTGTCTTTTTCTCACCTCAGAATCTCATGATTTGGTTTTTTCAGTATAGCATTTTGGGTATCTTTAAAACAATATGCCCCATCTAATATGTTTATAGCCACAAACCTGTTATTCAGAGGAGCACTTCTACCTAGGCTTCTCATTTTTATAGTCTAGGGAGAGGCAGCTGCCTTCTCCACAGACCAATGTATTGAAATACCAAACCAAACAGGAGGACACTTCTCATCCTTGCAGCAGAATGGGCTAGTCTCAAATCTGGGATATACCTGGCAACTTGTAGTGCCACTCTCTTTCCACTTACACTGCAGGAGCACCAAACTCCCAGCACTGCCTGGGAAATTTAATTACTGCAGGTGGCTTTGTGTAAGTGATGCCCCAGGTATTACTGATAACTCTGTCCAAAAAGTCTTCCTCTCTTAAAGATCATCTGCAAATCAGAATCTGGCTAATGAAAGATAAAACATACAGCTAAGCCCTCCAAGAGCTCTCTGCACAGGGAAGAAGCAGAGGCACGATGAAATACGGCAGTAACTCAGAAAATGCAGGCTCAGGCCCCCTGTGGCCTCATCGCCACCCCCAGAGCCCAGCAGCACCAAGCGCCCCGGTGTCACAGCGCGCTGGTCGCCGCACCAAAGCATCTGTTCCAGCATGGCAGCACATTTAGAAACAAGCCATGCTCTGCTCCTCCAAGTTTCCCAAAGCCCACAGGGCTGCCAATGAGCCAGCAGAGCTCCAGAAACAAATCAATGCCTGGCTCTCCTCCCAAAGACGATTCCTAGCCGCGTTATCATCGACAAGGTACCCGGTGCTGTCAGAGCCTGTCAGATGGCAAATCCACACAGGGCTTTTGCCACCGAGCCGCCGGTGGGGGGATTCTCTGCCTAATGAGGAGAGCACAGAAACTCCAGAATAAGCAGTTTCTTATTCTCTGGAAGCTTCTTATCCCAGAGTTTCTTACAGCCCTCTGTCTTCTCAGCTTCTAAATGAAGGTCCATGAATCCTCCGGCACTGAAATAGGGGTATAAAACCTCAAATTTCTTTGTGGGAATTGCCAGCTAAATGGGAGCTGTCTCTTCTTATCTGTAGTATGAAAGAAATCCTAATCTTTTTTTTTTTCCTGAATAGAAATATAAAATAGCATCATGTAGTTTCATAGTTGTGAGGAAACTGAACTTTAATGGCTTCAGCACTTGACATTATTCATAGTTAGAAAGGTCAATTTTTATCCATCACCTGAGGAAGATTTCTCTGCTTCTAGCCAGTGATATTGTTGAGAGTTTGCTACCTTTAAAACAGTTTCCTTCAAAGCCAAGAGTGTTTTCTCCTGAAGTATTATGTAAAACTCCAATCTACTGCATATGCTGACAATACCAGCTGCAAAGGTCTTTGAAAACACTGTTCACACAGCATGAAAATTCTGAACAAATGGAAAGTTTTATAGCAATACAATACACATAACCCTTGCTTTCACAATTCCAGTTGACACTTAAATATTTAAAAACAACAAGGGACATATGGGTTATTTATTCTCTTTTTTATTTTAATTCTAGTTCTGAAAATAGTTTCTAACTTAGTTATTTTAAAACAGAAATGGCACCATTTTAGCACTGAACTTGTGGGCAATTCATCAGGTTGTGAATTCTAACCTGACACTTACAATACACCAAGTGCTTTTTCAATGCTGCTGTTGCACCATCTGCTTTGATATTGCTTCAGAATTATCCTTAAAAATGTGTAGCTAGAAGCAAAATGAGGTTTATAGAATTTGACTACAATCTATATCTTTCTGGGAGGGAGGATTAATCTTCAGTGCTTGAAAACTTTTATGCTTTATAATTTTTGACAACATTTGAAAAAGAGAACACAACTGGCACTGCCACAAGGATGTAAAATTTTTCTCTTTTTAAGTTGTAAAACAGTCGTGTTCTTGTTAAGTTCTAAAGAATATTTTGTGTGGTGTCATTTTCCTCTTCAAAATCTAACCCACAGATATTGCTGGAATTTGTTTTAATTTTTCTTTCACGTGGGTAAGACAAAAAATATGTAACTTCGAAATAACAGGGTGCAGTAAAACAGATTTC
Organism: Aleadryas rufinucha; assembly: GCA_013397815.1. Classification (NCBI taxonomy): domain Eukaryota; kingdom Metazoa; phylum Chordata; class Aves; order Passeriformes; genus Aleadryas; species Aleadryas rufinucha. The sequence continues at coordinate 712,368 of VZTH01003998.1, forward strand.
TAAAGGATAAAGTCTTTGTTATTTTCCTACAGACTCAAAAGAGCAAAATCTACTCAAAATCTCACTTTCGTGGACAGACATGAGTGAATGGAGAGGTTTCACATCATTACAGCTTCATGTCATAGTATAAATAGTGCAGATTTTACAGTTTCAGTTGAAAATTTATACAAAATAATCAAGTTACAGGGTAGGGAGGTAGACAGTTTTATGAGATGTACTGTAATTGTTCTGACCTACTCCTGCTACTGATGAAATAGGGGCCATAAAGTGAAAATCTTACTGTTTCTTTGTCCTTGGTCTAAGGATGACCTAAATGTTGCAAATCTTATGACAAAAAAATGAAGCCATTTCTGTATGCTAGCTGGCTCTATTGTTGAAAGTATTTATATGGAAAACAGATTTTACTAGAAGTGTTGAGTGGGAGGCTCTCTGGCTCTCACCAGGCACCTACTGCTGGCCTCTGTCAGAAGAAGCATCCAGGACCAGGTGGATAAGGAGTACAAATTGCACTGTAAATCTCATTCTAATTCTCCATTATTCCAAGAAAAAAGAAACCAAACCAAAACACTCTGAATTTACCTTTTTGAACTTATTCTTAATAGTGGAACGTAAATAAAGATGAAGTAGGTAAGTAAATTCATGCTTTTAAAAAACATTTATAAATAACACAAAAAAGAAAGAAAAACCATGGAGATAGCACCTGTGCTAACACACTACTACCCTTCGTGGTAGGTTTCTTTATGCTTTTATCTTGGTATACTTTAAATGTGAAGGATGAAGAATTTTATCACTTCTCAAAAGGATTTATTCCTTAGACCTGACCTAGAAATTCTTTGGTAGACCAAAGGAAGAACTGTGACTTGGAGCATTTCAACATTTCTACAGAGGGTGCTCTACTGCTTCAACTTTTCAAGAGAGAGGGTCACAATTCTCAGAAATCACAAGTGAACCCATTTGGATTGTAGTGCAAGTGCAGTGAATTCACTTGAGCTTGGTAAGAGGAGTCCAAGGGAGCATCGGACCCCGTTCTGCAAGAGGATGCACCCTTTATTAGGAAATAATGATTTTATTCATGAAACAGTTTTTCATTCTGCCATTAATTTTTTTTTTTTTTCCCCCAGCATGGCTTTATGCTTCAGAATTTTTTCCTCAGAGTTGAGAGAGCAATAAGGACAATCAATCCTTGCATTTCAGCTAGAAGGTTCAGGGCATCACCTGTTCCCTAGGGCTCACAGAGGTGTGTGTTTGTCCCCTCTGTCACCGCAGGTTGGTACTGCTGCAGGTGACATAAGATCTGGTCTATATCCTTCAAGCTGAATGTATTCTTCAACTCCAGCAGAGTCTCTGTCTGAGATACAAGTTCCTTTGCACTTCTGCTCTGACACTTCCTCCCCTGACCCCAGCCTCTCTTCATTTCCCACTTTCCCTCATGCTCCTCCAACCTTCTTTTACCCATCTCCCTAGCACTTTTTAACAAGCACCTTGGAACACTCACCATTTTGTACTTCTCTCTTAGGGGTGGCTAATGCTGACAAGGCTCATTATTTGTTCTGTAATTACCTCCTAAAACTTCCCATTTGCTGAGGAAAAAAGAAGAGCAAAATGTAGTAAGACTGCTGACATGTTAAGGCTTCTGCCTATCGTGCACTTGTACTTCCTTGCTTTTCCATTTATCTGTTTCTCTTTCAGAGCTCTCTGCAAGAAGGATTTTACTATGGGCCATAACCAGGGCTCTCAGATAAGACAGCAATAGTGATAACACTGCTTCCAAAGCAGGGGGTGGTTTATGCTCATTAAAAACCAAATTTCACATCCATTGGAATGTGTGATGCTAATTCAACTGGAAGCACTCAAATCATGTTTCAAAAACTAACACTGCAGTGACTGAGGATGGCTCAGCTTGGTGGATTAAAAATGTTATATAAACTTCACAGCCCCAGCCGTGTAGGTAAGAGTTATTCTCATTTTATGAGTAGGAAACCGATGTGAAAGAGATTATGTGGTTTACAAAGTTGCCATTCTAACCCCACCAGTACCAACATACATCTGGGTCTGGCAATCACTTCTCTCCCTGGTCACTAAACACGAGCTCACAGAACCCTGGGCACAGCAAAGTTGCCGCTCTTCTGGTTTTTAATGCTGAACACCGATAGTCTGTGTTGCACAGGATTACCCTGATGACTCAACAGTTTCCCCCAGGGATCCCCAAATTATACTTTCACCTTTGCTTGTTTGTTTTTAAAACATAAAGAGTTTTCTGTTAAAGCTACAACATGCATGCAGCTGTCTGGTACATTCTGCCTTGCTCTTTGAGAAGGCCCAGAGTAGCACATTTGTGTTTTCTGCAGCACATGTGAATCTGTGCTGATCATTGCATCGGTGACAAAATTATCTGAATTGTCTTTGGCAATGCAGAAGTAAACTACATAACATCCACTGCATGCATAAACAAAAAAGACTTGTCCAAAACATTCTATCATCAACTGAAGCTCTTGAGTGTATGTTAGATTGCAAAAATAAAAAAATCCTACCATTTTGTTCCCCTAGTACAGGCAAAATAAATGGCAGCCAATTCACTTCAAACAACATTCCTGCACACAAAGCTGGTGACATGATTAAGAAATGTATTCAAGCTATTACTAATTTAACATAGCTCATCAATACTTCCATCAGAAAGCTGTTTATGGCCAACAGTGTCACAACTGAATTTATGCATTGTAAATAAAAATATATTTTATTCATAGAAAATTCTTGTGACTTCAATTATGCAATAAGTATTTATTTGGAATTCATTATTTTTTGTTTGATAACCATCATTAATTCATGTCCAACTGATTAAGCCTGCTGTAAAGCTTTAGTGAACATTATACAGGATAAAATATAGATTTGTAGAGCTCTGTATTTTCCCCACAGCTTCAAGTGGAATCTGTGGACAATGACATTATACTGCTTCACATGACCATTGAGTTTTATGTTGCAGTAGCACTGCTAATCACAGAAATACATTGCAAGGCTTTCTATTAAAAACAATGTAAATCTCTAGCAAACAATTATTGATTTAGGAGAGCTTTAGCTGCTTTTAGACTGCACAAAGTTGTCTCTCTTCTCACTCCCTTTTTCCATTTCTGCCTGACATTCACATGTAGGGTGTTCCCTCTGCACCACCCCTCACTTTGCAGGCAGGAAAACGCTTGCTTCCCAAACAACCAAGCTCTCAGCACCACTGCCTTGCTCAGAAAGGGTGGGATGTTTAGGAATACATAGTAAATTTAATCTTCCTCCACATTTTTTCTTAAGCAGGGTGCTGAAATTTGTGTTGGAATATAAAGTAAGGTTCATATATTCCTGAACTGGCTTTTCTTTTTATATTGTTTTTGCTTCAGTTTCCTGAAGTTCACCAAGAAATCAGCAGCAAAAAGCACAAATTAAAACAGCAAGTGTGTGACAGAAAAATAAAGCTTACAGTGGTACTGTTTTCTGTACCTGCTATTCCACAAACAAATCTACTTTAGTTATCCAAGAAAACAAGAGTTCAGACTGATGCATAAAACCATTTCACCAAAGTTAAAAGCACAAGACAGAAGATTTAAGTAGTCCAAACCAAAAAATGTCTACTCATAAAACCAAACAGCTGTGTTGAAATAATTTCTGATAAACAAGGGGATTGTGAAGCCAGAAATTAACGCACCAAAAGAGCTGTGTTGGAAATTAAGCCCAATTAGTGAATAAAATAATGACAGGAGTTGTTCCTTCCCTTTCACTTTTTTCCTTCTATATGCTGAGTTTGAGATCCTAATTTCAAGCTGACACCACCAAAAGGCACGGATAAAAAGGAGTTGCTGTGCTGCACATCCAGGACCTGCAAATTCCCTTTTATTCGTATTTGGCCATGTTTACAGAAGGACAAAGCCAGAAGCCCAAACACTGCAGAGCCTGTACAGAGCAGTGACCCCCGCTGAGCTCGTGTGGCCAGGCCTCAATCCCATCTCCTCCGCTCTTTGCCTTTTTCTTCAGGACCTTTTTGGGGCTTGCCACTCATCCAAAGAGCCCAGCTTTGCTGGCCAGCACTGCATCTTTTGTTTTGTTAGCCCTTCATCTAAAAAGCAGCTACAAGTGACATTTTAATCCAACACTGTCCACATTTGCCAGCCTCAAACCATCAAGAACCACTGACTTCTGAGTTCACACCGCTGTGGTCAGACCCATTTGTGAAGCTGCCTTTGGAAATTTCTAGCACCACTGCTGGCTACGTCACACACTCACTCCAAGAATTTATTTTGAATTTGTCAAAGCCACATGTTCACTTTGCAATGAGCCTGTGAAATTATGTGTAGGACAAAAGACAAAGTAAAATATTTAGAGCCATAATTTATGTATTCATATTTTTAAACAGCTAATCTAACTTCACATGCATAGAGAAGGCTTTTATATGGTAAAGAAAATCCAGAACATCAAATACTACAGTATCAGTGATTGCTTTTGATGGTAAAATATATAATTCATAATAATTCCTGCTAAATTTAATTAAAATATTTATACTGAAAGATATTATTCATAAAACAAAGATTGATTATCAGTCACCAGTACCAAAAATCAAGATCAAAAATTTTAAGAGTGCCTCATAAAGGAATCCTTCATGAAAGGAAAGATATTGCTGGTTTCAATGAAAATCAACCCAGTGGAATATACAGATTAAAGCCTGAAAGCACAGTGTCCTTGTGCTTTAGTGATGACACTGAATTCTAAAATGAAACCCAGGAGGTAGGAAGATCCTAAGTGGATTTAAACAGCTCTCCTGTTATCATGTAGTGCTTAAATACCAAACCACATTTTTTAACAATGCATTACAGGTCTCTCCCATTAAGTTTTTTCTTGGTAGGTTGTGGTTTTGGGGAGTTGGTTGGTTGTTTTTAAGAAACCCAACTGGAAACACACTGTGATTATCTCTCTCTGAAGCAAGCACTTCTTTTTAATAAACTCTCATTGCTCACTAGTAATAATTCATTTTTCACATACTGTCAAGCCCATGCAGACACAAATATTCTCTGTTCTGAAACACCAGCAAGGAGAGCATCTGCAATTCTTTCTCGTTTGGATTTTACCTAAACTGAGGTCACAGTCATCCCAGAGAACACCATCACTCAGAAAATGGTAACAGTACCTGGTTCCCTGCTACTGGCTAAAGTCAGGTGTGTAACAAAAAAGGCTACAGCCATTTCTATCAATCTAAGTTAATTTGCTCACCACTTCCTTTTTAGTTAAGGAGAGAATTTCTTTTTGTTGAGAACTGGAGTGAGCAGATGGACATCATATTCTACTGCAGTAACACTGCTTTACATCTCTTTGACAATATAACAGCACTGTATATTAGTGTAATTTACTCCCACTTTAAGTCTCCTTTTCACTGACAGGACAGCATGAAGAGATCTTCATGTCAGTGAAAATAAGTCCCCTGTGAGTTCCAGGAAGAAATTATGACATAGTGAATGCAAAACAATGAACAAATCTTGGATGCTGATGGAAACCATATAATTAAAATATCATTCTAACTTAAGAGCTTTCCAAGTATTGCAAAGCAAATAGGGATTATCTATTTAGTTCACACTTAAACAACAAATAGTAATTTCTCTGATATCCAAAGATGACAGCAGTGAGGCATGTGATTGATACATTATGGTCTATTAATCACCAATGATGGTGTGCCTGTATTGCACGAGAACTGCCTGGGAGGATTTCAGCCTCTTGCAGCAGCCCAACACCTCCTTGCTAGTATTGACTTCTGTGGGGACCATTCTCAGAACAACAACAAAATTAAATCCTCTGTCTTGAAGGGTGACATCAAATGGCATTATTAGATATTGAGCACCTTCACCATGCAAAAAGTCCCAGGGTATCAGAGCCCCCTCTGCTTTGTTCACACGGTAGAGTTGCACACATTTAGAACCAATGCTGCTGTCTGTGCTACTTCCAGCCTTAAAGAAGCCCACAAACTGCTCAGATTTAGCAGACACAATTTATAAAGGCAGACAAATACCCAAAAGTTGCTGCCTTCATGCCCTCCAGTTGCCACTGAGGAAGCTGGGAGGAGGAGGGTGTGCCAAGCAAGCCTCTCCCCTGCCCTGCAGGCTGTGCTGGAGGATGCAGTGTGCTCTGGAACTGATGCAGCTCGGGATGCAAACTCACCTGGGGCAGCCTGGAGATGTGGGATTTATTAAATTCTATTGCTAACAAGGCTGTGTGTAGTACACACTCTCAGGGGATATGATTTTGCAATCCTCACCTCACAGGCATACCAGCATATGTTTTACTAACCACTCCAAGGAGGAGCTTCATACAAATGAAGTGAGTTGCACAAGCACAGCACCTCCTGCTTTTCCCACATGGAGTTTACTACACATAGAGACGTAACTTGAGGTTTAAAATGCTGCAACACTCCCAGATATATCCATCTTATTCTCTAGAGGCTTTCCCTCTCCCTCTTAAAATTACGTGTAAGAATCCTCCTCTCTGATGTGGCATCTAGTCTACTTCTTCAGGCAAGCCCTTGCCTCATGACTGAAAACACCTGGCTAAACCACAGTTCATCTGCATGGCCCTCTCTGCCTCATGCCAATCTTACTGCAACAGTGAGAGCAAAAAGAAGGCAAACTAGAATTCCCATCATGATGAAAGTTTTAGGCTGATGAAAATGCATCCCAGGCATTCATAATTAGATTTTCACATGCAGACAAAATTAATAAACTAGTTTTGAAATGTGTCCATCAACTGGTAATAATTGGTTTATCAGTGTGAGATCTGGCAAATGGTGTAAAAATGTCTCGAGTAAACCTGAATGGCAGAAGGGGCAATGTATAGGATGCAAAATCAAAATAAAGAAACTACAGAACAAAAGAGAACAAGTAAATTCCATTTTAAATAATTTTGTTTCATCTCCTACTACAAGTTTCTCTTGATTCCTCACCTGTCCATTCCACCTACCAAAAAGACAGTTATAGAAATATACAGTTGTTGCCAAAAATAAAAACCTTCTGCATATATAAAGTGGACAACTAAAGAACTTGATTTTGTCAATTTGCCATTTATTTTGTTCAATATTTCTACCTCAGCCTACATTTGACAGAATTGTGATATTAATAACATAGAATTTCAATCCAAACTTTACCATTTCAAATGTTGCTTTTTTCAGTTGCAGGCATGTGCATCATTAAGTCACCACAAAAATTCTTCCCGTTGCATTTTTAACAGGATACTCAAACTATTCACAGTGAAATGTTCTTAATTATGAGAATGAATCCTTGCTGTCATCGCTGCACTTTACAAATGTGACATCTGATTTTATTTTTTTCCCATATTCTGTAGCAAAAATGTTGCTGAATGTGAGTGACTGGGGTTAAGAAGGGGTGGTAAGGCAAGGCTTATAATGGGTAATCAAAGAAAGTTGTTTAAATTGCAGGGAATTGAGTGCCTCAGGGCCTAAGCCAAATATTCTACCATTCAAATCATCAACTAACTTAGTTGTCTGCATGTGTTCTGTCGGTGTGTTTTATTAATAAAAGTCCTCAAAAACCTTGCATGGTATTTGCAGGATTTATGTCAGCCTCTTTCTTGATGCTTTTTCCCCCACAATTGGAAAGCCACCTACTTTGAGTTCCTCATGGCTGATTTCTTTCTCCACTAATGTTCAGTAGCTATTGTTTTATTGCAATGTATTTACGAGAAACAGGCAATTTTTTAAGGTGCCAAGAGCTTCAAGCTTTGTTTGTTTATAGCTCCTCTGTGCACTGCTACATTTTTTCTTGGATTCAACTGCCAATGTAAGGGATTAAGGGGCTAAGCGAGTTTGACTGGTGCAGGAATCTTTCAAATATGTTCCTCTAGCTCAACTCTTTCACTGGCAGTTTTTACTTAACGATAACTGCCAAAATAAAAATCCCCTGGTGCAGCAGGAGTGACAAAACAATCACACTTTTCAGGCACAATTCAATATCTATTCACAACTCTGAAAAAAATGAAATAAAATAAAAGTTGACAAAATTATAAAGCTCTGGCCTGGTGGCTTGCTTTTGCTGGGGTTTTTGTTTAGGTTTTTTAGATGCCCCAACTAATCTTCAGATTGGTGGACAGAGCTGGAGTGAGTGTTTGCTGAGCTGTGCTCTGTGCACAGGGCAATAATTATTCAATTAAGCTCTTGTAAGTGAAAATAATTTTTTTTAAGGCTATCCTACAGAAATCTTGCATGAACACTCTTAATTTACTGCCTTTTTTTATTTCAGCCTACCTGAAAACTTTCTTAGGCTCCTGGTCCCCATATCCCAGTGATGCTTCTAGAGTTTTGTCTCTAGAAATGGAAATTATTCCTTGCACCACAGCTTTACCTATGTCTTTCTAGGGAGGGTTGAAATGTCACTGTTGATGAAACAAGTTATTTAGTAATACCGGCAACTAAATCCAGGGACAGCCCCAAACCCACCTCTGTTGCTACAGCTCATTGCTCACCAGTCCTATTGTTTTGGTCCTTTTTTCCAGGGCACAGAGACTAAAGTTGTAAAAATGTTTAAGGGCTTTTCTTTAGCAAGGATGGAAATGGGTCCTTCTTGCTCTCACATGCTTCTTAGCTCCCGGTCCTCAAGGTGAAGCACAATTTTGTTCATCTAAACCTAGGCAAGTATGCCTTTTAAATAATTAAAAAGATATTGCCTACATGTCATTTTTCAATAGTAAGATGAAAATAACAGCACTGATCCTCACTCTCATACTATTCCTCTTTTGTTCATTAGAGTTAAGCATTTCAACTTCAAGCTGTTTGGTGGGTTTTTTAAATTATGAATACCCCTACCTCAAGATTTTTTTTAAATACACATACACACAAACTGTAGTTTGGTAAAAGATGACTGGTGGGTTGTAGTGTAATTGTGAAAGAGCAGGAAGCAGAAATAAAAGAATCACCAGAATGAGAATCATTTTGATCACACAGTTGAATGCCAATAAAAATACTCCTACTAAAATTTGTAGATAACACAGTATGGCAAAAAACATATGGAAACACTTTAACTCTTGAGAAAGTTGTGTTCCAACAAGTACTGAACAGAATTATAGACCAGGGAGCACAGAGTATAGGTCCTACCAAGGGAATGACAGCTTGAAGCCAAAAAAGCTGCAATTCTGACAAAGAAGTGGATATTAAGTGGAAAGGTAATTCAGATACTCTTTCACAATGCTGGGTACAAACCAAAATAAGCCCCAATTCAGTATCTGACAAAGAATGAGCAAAGTGTAAGAACAAGACAATGCCACAGACCATGTGACTACACAGCATCTGGTAACCAAAGAGAGCTCAGAAATTAGGGGAGAAGTGTAAACACACGACAAGTACAATTTCAAGGTTAGAAAAACCTGTCTTATCGGTAGACAAAGACTTGATCTCTTCAGCCTACCTGAAAGGGGTGCCCAGTGTCGTGTAATTCCACCATCTGAGCAGCTTCACAGAGAAGAGAGAGCAATGAGAACAAGACAGAGAACCTCAGCTGTGAGGTAAACATTCCTCACATGATGGTGACTGACCACTACAAATATCTGTGAAGACCAATCCCATATTATCCCATCTCTTGGCATTTCACACCTTTCTGAAATATCTACTTCTTGAACAGTGACCTCCCTATGTTTATGCTGGAGTGACATTTGTGACATGACGTCATAACCCATGTCATACCACGCAATCTGAGACACAGAATGACTCTCTGCATGTTTAAAACCTGTCAGAGAAAACACCCCATGTGTTTTACCTCTGCAATATGTAGGAATAACCGTATCTTAGTAAACTTTGCATCTACATCTCTTCCTTACTTTGTCTAAAAGTATATATATGTATTCCTTAATCAGAACCGTTCCCTGTTGGCACGAGGGAAGCTTGATAGCTCTTGGCATGAGAGAACATGTGATTAACACGTGTGGGCTCAGTGTTCCTCATTTGAGAATACTGGCTTCATTTGTATGGAATACAAATATGTCACATTTCCTCAGTATCTGAAACAGAACATTTATATTTATGAGGATATAAACTCATTTTCTCAAGTCTCCGATATTTGTTGAAAATTAATCATCCCCTTGCGAAACACATTCACTAGAATATTCATAGGAAGCAAACATAATGAATAATCATATTCAGCTTTCATAATCAAAAGATCCCAAAGCAATTTACAGGAGATAAGTATCATTATCCCCATTTATAGCCAGGGAAACTGAGGCATAACATTAACTTGCTCAACATTAAATAGCAGAAATGTGTTACACCTTAGATTTCTGGCAAAACCCTGGAATTCTTCTTCCTCTAATGCATAAAGATAGTCAAAGAAAAAAAAAACAACTTTTAATTTCAATGAATATTAATATGTTTCTGTGATCTCCAGCAAGATTTCCCTCAAGCGACTGATAGTTCTCCACAGTTCAGAATGACTGTGTTCTTCAAGGCCTACCCATTTCCACTTGAATTCCTGAACTATTATACTAAAAATCTGTGAAAATTTAAAACAGGTTTCTTGACTTTATTTGCAGCAATGTTGAGACACCAGAAATACTATGCACAGTCTCTCCAACAATTTTTACCTCCCTGCTGGTCTAAAGCTTTTGTTGTTTATACAGTAAGATTTAATAATGACACAAGGCCACCATAATCAAAGTTTGCTTAATCTTTCAGTTATCACTGAAAAAAATTATAAAGGGAAAACCCCTTTGGTTTAAATCTGAAATGTTTCAAATTTATATAAGATGCCCTTCTTGTATTAACCATTATCATTTTAATTAAGGCTAAAGAATTCCATCTACACAGAAAAAAGAATTTTATCCTCATTTTCACAGAGGGGGAAAAAATCAGATTTGCTCTGCTAAGAGAAATGAGAACACTGAAATTGTAAAATATTTCACAGGCATATCTTCTCCATTTATGTACCTCTAGTTTGATGATGAAGTCAGTTCACAGCCCCACTTAACAAGCAGAACTGTATATATACATATTCTCACTTCTAACTGGCGAGTTTAATAGTTCCTTTTAAAATGATAAATGCCAATGTAAATATAGTTAACATAAAATAATTATATTCACAAAATATTTATTAAATTTACTTCTCCACATAAAGAGCGAAAAATAAAATCTCCATGCTCTGTTCAGTGATTTTAATGTGAAACCGCCGGCGAAGTCGTCAACACGTTCTCCGTGTAACACGTTAAGCCAGCATGTGTGGGTGTCACATAATTGTAGACAATCCCCTTTTCCTTGGGAAACAAAACTCAACCCCCCCTTTTCTAGGTATCAGTTGAGAGGTGGCATCTGGCACTCCAAGGGCAGCCAGAGTGCCAGTTGCTGGCAGCTTTGGTCTGGGAGAAATCCTGTGCCACTCACAATTTTAGGAGGTGGCACCCCACTCTCGGCCACAGGCAGCTGCAGGGGAACCCTGGCCCTTTTCCATAGGAAACAAAACTCAGCCCCCCATTCCTAGATATCAGTTAAGAGGTCGTGTTAGTGACTGAATTCCTTTAGGGTTTTAAAAAGTCTTACTATGTTTTTGCTTGGATACCTCTTTTCTGGGTCATTAAGACATGGCTGTAAAAAGAATAGATGAAACAAGCTTTTAATGTTTTATTGCTGAATAAGAGTTTGAAGGAGTTGCTCTGCCTCGGCATCCTGGGTTTACAGCTGCAAAGCTGTATTTTATCTCACACACACCCCCCTCTGAAGCTTCATGCTGAGGGTGAAATTCATTTTGGAGAAAACAATGCAGAGTTTTCTGGATTTTGATCATGGGTCTTACAGTGCTGTACTATCTGACATGATCCCCTTCTTTAATGCACACACTGATCGCTCTGCACCAGGAGCTGCTCACTGCCGAGGCTGACCCACAACAAGTCGTGGGGAAGCTGCTCTGACTAAAAAAATGGAGCAAATCACATTGTGCCCTGCTCCCAGTTGTGCTGCCCCAAGGGTAAATACACCCCAAATCACACTGTGCCCTGCTCCCAGCTGTGCTGCCCCAAGGGCAAATACCCCACAAATCACACTGTGCCCTGCTCCCAGCTGTGCTGCCCCAAGGGTAAATACCCCACAAATCACACTGTGCCCTGCTCCCAGCTGTGCTGCCCCAAGGGTAAATACACCCCAAATCACACTGTGCCCTGCTCCCAGCTGTGCTGCTCCTAGAGCAAATATGCCCCAAATCACATTGTGCCCTGCTCCCAGCTGTGCTGCCCCAAGGGCAAATATGCCCCACATACTCAGAGCTTGGAGAAACATGACTGGCAAGGGATGGGAAGGTGGTGAGGAAGGTACAGCAGCAGCAAAAGGAAAACTGAGGGAAATGTGGGCCTGCTTCTCAGTAAGGTGAAGGATGCAGTGCTGAGGGATACAGGGAGGGCTCAGGGAAATAAATGCCCACAGATCTCCTGGGGCAGACCAGAACTATCCATAACAGAGGATGGCTGAGATACGTTTGAGCAAACTGGACATGCACACACAAGTTCAAGCAGTGAGACGGGACAGATCCGAGACCTTGGGTACATGAAAGATGTTGTCAAAGCAGATAAGGCCCTGTGGACAGCTGCCAGCACAGGCAGTGACCGCTGCACATAACACAGAGGCTGAGAGCTGTTTTCTTCTACCTGGAGAAGACACACAAGGCTCAGAGCAAACAGGGCAGGAAGGGACCTTCTGTGTTGTAGAACTGCCTATGAGAGGTAGAGATGCCAAAGCCAGGCTAAAGTGAGTGGAAAAGGAGAATCTCTACCCTTGGAGACATTTCATACTCATCTTCAAGGCCATGAGAAACCTGATTTTCAAACAACATAATTACAATTTGTTGATTTTAAACATTGACACAATTCTGGTTTCATCTTCCACATGTGACCTCATAAAACATACCATCAAGACAACTATAATCTACTGATTGTAACAATCAACCTGATTAGGATTTCAAAATGAACATATAACATTGACATAATTGTAACTAGTTGAGTGCTGTCAGCTTTTTTTTTCTCCATATGACAATTGCTATTAAAATTTTGGAAGAAAGTCTCTAATACTTTTCCTACTTTGCAAAAAATCTAAAATTTGGAGACCATATTCTAAGGTCTGTCATTCTCTTAAACTTACTCCCTGAATTCCTTACCTTTAAGGACACACACCCATGTTCAAGTTATACTGACCTTGTTTGGATGAGCCAAAATGAGGAGGAGTTTGGGAAGGCACAGAAGATGGCAATGAAAGAGTTTTAGAGAAATCAAGTAAGTGAAACTAATGCCATTTTAAAACATGTCATACTAGCCCAGCTGCCACAAACCTCAAATTCTGTAATATTTTGCACGTTAAAGTAAGTATCCACAAACCTGGAGGAAAATCCCATGGGTTTAAGTCGGTGCAGATGAAGTGGAAAAATAGAAACACCTCAATGGAGGAAACAGTCTGGAAAACTGAGTGAGAAGTCAGTCTACTGCAAATTTACTGTATGATTGTGAGGCAAATAAAAGGTTAGGAGAATCTTGGGTGATTTAGAAATGAAAAGTCAAGGTGCTGAGAACAACTCCTCTATACTTCTGGGAGTTATGCATCAATTCTTGACAGTTCAGTGCAGAAAGACAGGTGCGTTTGACAGATGTACTTTTTCTGCAAGACTGAATGAAGAAAATTCCAGACAATTGCAATAAAACACTTATTTCATCCTCCAGAACTGAACAGAGGAGTGTGTTGAAACCCTAGCAACGCAGGGAGCTGAAAGATAGCACTAAAACATGCAAACAGCTGAAAGGGGAGAAGGATTAAATGCTACTGGAACTTTCATCTGATCTGCACTGCAACAAAATGCAATCATTGCATCTAAACCATCAACGACCATTACTTCATTCACAGTACAGGGGTGGTTACAACACTGTTTTTAATACACAATCCAGTGAGGGTGCAGATTTACAGGACAGGACATGGACATCACCTCCCTCAGCCACAGAATCGTGTTTGCTTTGGGTTTCTTCCCCAAATTACATGGAACTAACTAGGGCTCTAAATCCAGCTAGCTGGCTGACTGCTGCCTGGTGGAATCAGCTCACAGGCTTTCATAAACTGCATGTAAGAGCTTAATGCCTTCCTTTTCTTTCTTTCTTTCTTTTTTTTAAACTATTTTTTGGCCATTCCTCACTTTTTCCTGCCAGCAAATGGACTCCAGAGTTTTCCCATCCTGCAAATATCAGTGAGCAGTGAGGAGCAACAGGACATAGAAGTCAGAGCACACCTGACTTGATTTGAAGAGGTAGATGCTATAACATACAAAAAGCAGCAAAAATGACCGTAGACCATCAATTCTAATGTGTTCCGCTGAGCATGCAAAGCAAGACGGGCTGGGGGTTAATTAAGAATATATGTTTTGATTAATACTAAGAAACAAACTGATTGTGGGATTAATTAGACTACAGAACAATTTGTCTCCCAAAGGAAGAGCTGGAGTTTTCATCACTTGAAACTTTAGGAAAAGACTGAATGAAACTAAGGAGAATCCACAGCAGAGCAGCCACCTCATGGCTTGGTAAACCAGAATGGTAGCTATTTCCAAACATCAACCTGCTGTGTTTGCTGCCCAAATAAAACCCACTCTTGCTCAACCTGCAGCATACTTCTTTGCATCTTTTTATTGACTGCCAACTCCTCTTCTCTTCGCTCACTTAAGCCTTGCAATGCAGCACCTTCTTTACTTAACACAATGATCATAGTCCTCTGTAGCTGAAGCACCATCAAGTGAGTGACCCCCAAACTGTTTGCCATGACAAAACCTTCTACATTTTCAATTTTTTATGTTCAATGCAGCCCAACTGTTTGAAGAAGCCTATAAACCAAATGAGTTACAGATATTGAGCAATTTTGAAGATGCAAGCCTTGCTCAAAGAAACTCTTGCAAACCTTATCATTGCTTACCACTTATATTACAGTTGTGCTTCAAGATTTGAAGCAAGTCAGATAATACTGAAACAGAACAGATGCAACAAGAATATTCTTATTCTTACCATTTTTCTTAAAAAGATCTTAGTGCAAATCCCCTGCTCTTAATGAAACCTGAATTATGACTCAAGCTTCTTTCAAGCATCTGATTATTTAGGCATCTAACTAATAATGCCCCACAAATTCAAAAAGATGTCATACATTACATCTGCTGCCCCTTCTAGGGTCCTCACACTGTCTGCAGAGAGGAGGAAAGTCAGTCAGCACTTGGAACGGCTTTCTATAAACTTATTTTTGCTACCAGAGAAATTTATTTTTGCTGGAAAAGAATTTCAGTTGCTAACCCAAAATATATGTGCTTTACAAACCATGACTTGCATTAGAAGGATTTGTGAAAAACAGCAGACTTGTCACACTGATGCACTTGGTAGATGCAAGCCTCCTCTCTGTGTGTACAGTATTGTGGAAGAAAGGAATTGCTAAACAAATTACTGCATTTCACTACCCAGCAGGGTAATAACCATAGCAACATCTCATAGAAGAAGAGGGAGGTTGAGAAAGTGTAGCTCTGGGATTAGATATTTGTAGACTCCATTTTGAAGAGAAAATCTTTATTTAATTAAAAGTTTATTTAATTTTGGCGGTGGGAAAAAAAACCCCTCGTCTGTCTACAATAGATTAGAAAAAACAATAGAGAGGTATGTAACTTTGCAGAAATTATACAATGCCATTTTCATATTTTATAGCATTTTACTAAAAAAAAAAAAAATTAGTTACATCTATACAAGTATCTGTGCAGATATTAATCTAGCACATAAAGGGATAAAGTGAATATCCAGAAGCTAGACAACACCATTTTCAAGATGCAGCTCCTTTTGGGACTCATCACCACCTAACAAATGCACGTACTAATATGGTTATGAGCACAGTCTGGCTCATTTTGTTTTTCTGAGCTTAGAAGTCAGGTTTACCATTTAAAATTCATTTGATAAGCTGGTGGGCCATTTAAAAAGTAAGTTCAGAAACACTTTGACAGACTGCAAGAGTGTAGGAGTTGAGGTTTATTTGGGTTTTAGAAGAAATAAAAAGTCTGCCTATCTGAAGTTCTTCAGGCTTTTGACTGAGAAACCTTCCTGAATATTTCATTCCAAAGGTCTTTGGAGATGCACTGCTCTTTCCAGTGCCAGTAGAACTTAAAAAGGCAAAGATGTGACAAAACTGAATGAATTGTATTTGGACTGTGACACCCAGAACCACAGAAAGGTAGAAGGGATCTCCTGAGGTCTCTACCCCAAATCCTTGTGCCAAGCAAGTGTAGTTAAAGCAGGTTGCCGAAGGCTGTGTGTCCAGGAGAGTTTTAAACATCTCCATTCTTCTGTGAGCCTCACCCCAAAAATTTACCACTCCTGCAGTGTTTTTTTTCCCCTTGCATTCAGTTGGAATTTGCCATATTCCCAGCTGTAGCCTGTGGACCTGTGGCTACATACCCAGCCCAGCTCCAGCAGGACTCATACCCCTCCTCAGCCACTGCAGAGCACAGGAACATCTTCCCTGGCCCTCCTCTGCTCCAGGCTGGACAAACCCTGCTCTCCCAGCCCCTGCTCACACGTCCTGAGTTGCACCCCACCATCTCAATAACCCTGCGTGCACTCACCTTTGTCAGGGTCATCCTTGGACCTGTCCCAAACTTGCACAAAGGACCCCAGAACTCCCATCTAAGTTTGACTCTCTTGTACATTTTATATCAATTTAAAGGTTATTTGAATTAATGCCTGACTCAAATCCATCTCTGGTAAAAATACACAGTAAATCTTGAGATTTTTTCACTACATAAAGGAACATTTTGTTCAGGCTATGTTCTGGATGTGCGATTTAGCTTTCATTTCTTTTCAGAAGAGAATTTCAAGCCATGTTTTCCTTTCCATTCTATTTTTTTTTAAAACTTTCCTTCAATAAAAACATATATCCTCATAAAATATTGTTGTCCCTCCAGTTCTGTAAGTATATCAAGGTAGGTAAATTCTTCTCTTTTTTTTTCTGCTGCCTGGGCTCTGCAAGGCAATTGCTTTCTAGAGTGCCATCACAACACAGAAAAAACTTTCCTTGAATTCTGAGAGAAAAATGATCCTTACAGAGAACAGACAGGTAAAAGAGCTTTTTTAAAAGAGAAGAAACACCTAACACAGGCTTGCTCAATCAGAATATCACAGCTAATTTAACAAATTTCCAAGTATGAGATAACCAGCTAAAGATGATGGCACTACAGGATTTTTTGCATTCACATTTTTAATATATTAGTAAGTGAAAAGTTGCTTATTTTTTGAAACTAGAATAAATTACTGTCAATAGAGGGATTTAGTGCAGTGTGATGAGTACAGTGCAAGTTCATCTTGATGCATCTTGAACCTGTCCTTGCCACAAACAAGAAATAAATTTCTTACTGTGCATACTATATGTATTTTTCAATGGATGAAGATCCATATCCAAACTATTTTATATAAAGCACAAAGTGAAGTGGCAGCAGCAGACAAAAGTATCAGAGCATTTACCAAGAGGTGTTATTAACTTATTATTTGACACAGATGGTTTGTTAATATTTTATGCTTATAAAACTGCTCAAGATGGTGCATTTCCATTACAGCTGATCTCTCAGTTATGGTCAGTGACTATTTTCAGATGCTTTTAATCTGGTTCACTATGAAAGCTATGGTAGGCATCTAAAACATCTATAAAACCCATTTTTGTCACTACTTTGATGCACATAGCACTTTAGGACAAAACAGAAAATTCGTTGATCTAAAGAATATAGAGTACATAGTGCACAGAAAAACATTACAAGCCAGACATCATTGTGAAATTAAAATACGAGATTTCTTTCAATTTTGTAGTTAATAAAAAATAAGGGGAAAAAAATACCCTTTCTCCCTACGTGAAACAAGAAGTTTATGAAGTATCTGCAATATCCATCAAACTTCTTGAGTTTACAAATTGCTTTTAATATATGCAAATGATTCAGGAAGGAATGACTGAATTAGTCCTTTCTGGAATTCTCTATCACTGAAATAACTCCATAACCCTCTGCAGATGCAGGCAAGCCACAAGACTGAGGAACAAAGAGAATCTCCAACAGAGACTTTTTAAATTATATTTCATGCAACAAACATCTCGAATATCTACTTCACATAAAACATTCAGAAAAACCTACACTCCTGTGACATAAACCTTCAACTTCTATCGAGAACATATACTGTGTTCTCCTAAAACTCCTATATACTACAAGTAATGGTCAAAATTGGTATGTTCTCAGTGGCCTGTCTATAGTAATTTTGCCAACTCATCCAATTTAACATATCTTACAGCAACTTCAATGGGAAAGGGAATGGAATTGTTCTGAGGCAAGAAAATTTAAATTATGCATTTATAAATGGAAAATCAGTGTGTGTAATCTTTTTTCAGCAAGGTCCTGAAATGAAAGGCTTCTTAAAGTGAAAATATCAGCTCTGCTTTTTGCCTCCAGCCTTTCCAGAAAAGGTTCCTCTGTAGCATGGGATATTAGTTTAATTATGTAATATGATATTGGGTCAGATGTAGCAGCAATCAACAAAAGAACACCTTGAAAAAAGCCAACTCCACCTTAAAACGTGCAGATCAATCATATAATTAACTTACTAGTTTCTCATAGAAGTGGATATTATTTTAATATTTCCCTTCACCCTTCTTTTGCAGTTTCCTCTATGATACAATGCCAACTCAGTAGTGTCTGAACAAGAATCAGGTTTCACAGTCAAAGAGGGAAAACACCCAAATGAAATATTATAAGCTTCCAAGACAGCAAAAAAAAGAAAGTACCTCCCAAGAGAAACACCATGTAAAACTTACATCTATTTTTAATTTGGTGATACAAACAGATCACAGTTTACAAGCTCTGTCACATCATGTGCACTGCCCAAGTCTGTCTGTAGGATCCTCCTCTCCTGAACCCTTTTCCGTTTCTACAGAAATCACTTCACTCACGCTTTTCCTTGAAGTCCACACATCTCCAGTTGCTTGAAAGAGAGAAAATTATATCCTCAATAGCATCACTCCAGTGGTAATAACCCTTTTATTTACCCATAAGAGTCACCACAAAAGTGTAGTTGACAGTCATGTTGGAATGAAAAGAGAGAATAAGACTAAATGAAACCAAAGACTTCATGAAAGCAGAATTCAACACGCTTTGAATACGCTTAGAGGGAGAGAAAAATGTAAAGATAAAGGAGAACCAGAAGTTCCTTTACTAAAAATAGGACAGTTAAAGACAGATTATCAGAGTGTGAAACAGATGATTATCAAGATGTCACTTCACTAAGGCACAAATTTATTTATTCATTTCAAAGGCCAGAAATTTGAAAAGGATTTTAATTACCAGGGATAAGTAGAAAGGAATAGCACAAGTACATACACAAAATGTAAAATCTAAGAGCAAACAGACACACCAGGTTAATTGAAGTGATTCTGAAAGTGTATTAGTAATATGAGAAGGACACACATACACAGAGAAGAGAAAAATAAATAATCATAAAACTGTTCTGCTACTGCATGGTGAAGAAAACCTAGAAAGAGGAAAACTGAGAATGCCAAAAAGTTTAATATCTTTTTGATTCAGTCTGCATTAGTGATGTAATTACAAGCAGGCTGGCAGTACAGCTCACACCAGTGAATCAGGGCAAAATCATATGAAAAATAATCTAGGACTACTTAGATAAGTTAAATTTAATTTCAAAAGAGCTAGGGTGGATTTACTTCATTACAGATGTGACTGAGGCAATGTCAAAATTAATTACCAGTTGCAACTCATGACAGTGGTAGAGTACTGGACAGGCAGAAAAGGGAAAAATGTTGTGTCTATCTGCATCCGAAAACCAGGAGGCAAAAATAAGGGTCAGACGGTTCCACAAGAGTGTGATTACTTTCCTGGAAAAGTACTGAGATAAATAATCAAACTAGTTGTCAGCTTCTAGATGATGAGAAACAGATTTGGCAAAAAAGTAGTCATCAGAAATACATTTATTTTCTTTCTATAACAAAGTAATAGACATATGAAAAACAGGAGAAAAAAGAAAAGGGAAAGAAGGGGGAAAATATATATGTTAAATCTCCTGATACTTTTAAGTTTGTTAGCATTCTTTTGAGCAAGCTTTGAAAAAAAGGAAAATAAAAAGAAGGCAACAAATAAAATCACCAAACTAAAACCCTTGTGCCCTAGATTAATCTACTTCTGAGGCAGTACTAATAAGGATGGAAAACAATTTTCTACACTTGTTAGGTGCCCACCGTTAGAGAGGGAACATCAAGTCAGGTTCCTCCAGTGACTCCCTTGGCTGTTC
Organism: Aleadryas rufinucha; assembly: GCA_013397815.1. Lineage (NCBI taxonomy): Eukaryota > Metazoa > Chordata > Aves > Passeriformes > Aleadryas > Aleadryas rufinucha. Next base: position 732,702 of record VZTH01003998.1, read on the forward strand.
CTGTTTGATGGTTTCAGTAACAGGATTAGAGAGCACACAGTTTTTTGTGCAGAAAGTGAAGGAGCACAGGAAGTTCTACAAGAACACAAAAGTAGCCTGAACAAAACAAACGCCCCCAGAAAAACATGACTAATTGGAGAAGTAATCTAGAAAAGTGAAGGCAGTTCAAAAAGGAAAAAAGAAACGTAGAGGCACAAAGAAAATATGGTGAATAGTCAGCTAACTAGGAACCCTGGAGACTCGATCAGAGGCTACAGCAGATCCTGAGTTGTTCATGACTCAGTAAATGTCATGGCCTTACAAGAACAGGAACAATTTCCTCAGAGGCATAAAAACATACTGTGTTCCAGGAATAACAGGTCATCTAGATATCACCTGAAATATTGTATCCCAGTGCTGTCCAAGGAAAAGCTAAACAGTTTGCAAAAGTAATTTTTAAAAATTAAAGACAAAGAAAAAGAAAAAAAATGAGAACCAAAGGTACTAAATTTTTCCTAGAAGAAGAGCTTTAATAAACTGTTGATTCTTAGGCTACAGAAAGGCAGAGACAGAGGAGATTTCATAATAGTCTTAATGTACTAAAAGGAAGGAAAGAATCTGTTCACCATTTTTACTTGCGATGTCACAGGAATTAATGAGCTTAATTTACCGCTAAGGAGATTTAGGTTAGATATTAGGCAAATCTTTCTAATTGCAAGAACACTTAAGCTCAGGATAGATTTCCCTAAAGATGCTGCAGAGACTTCATAACTGGAGATCTTTAGGAGCAGTTATGTACTCGTCTGCCAGGGATGAAAAGAGGAACAGTTGATCCTGCTTTGAAGCAGGATGACAGAGCAGATGACTGAGATCTTTACCTGCTCTTCTACCTCTGAAACAGAAAATTAATTTCCTGAGTAGGATCTCAAATGGACAGACTCCCAATGTGGGAGGTGGTTTTAATTCCATGCATAAATTTCAGCTGCCTACAGTGAAGGGAATAAGAAATACTAATGCAGTATTTTACTGCAGGAAAGAGGAGGTGTCCAGAAAATTTAAAATAAATGGAACAATTTCCTACATTCACCAAGACAAAGGCATTAAAAAGAGGTCTTCCTATTTTGCCTAAATTATTTTCACACTCGTAGCTGTATAACATTTGCTGCACTCTATATTGCTCACAGTTTTACGAGGCAATTATTGTCAAAAATTTTAATTTCAGAGCAAGGGTATTCTTTCCTTCTTCTAATATTCTGATATAATCTTTCCTCTGTTATCTCTCTGCCTACCAGACTTATAGCACAGTCCCAAATGGGAATTTACAAAACTGCTGTTTTTTTTCTTTTCGTGGGTTAAAATTTGAGAATAAAGTGTTTGCATCATCTTAGCTGAGCTGATTGTATTTTTTTGTTCGATAAACCCCACGTATATTTCTGAGCTGTATTCTGTTAAGAAGCTGGAAATAGTGAAGGGATTAAAAACAAAATAATAGGCAAAGTTTCTGCCGTAGTTAGGTCATAAAGTCCCTGGGCCACCTCTGGAAATTTCTCCTGGCTGAGCAGTAGATCCTTCTGTTACAAAAATCTTCATTCTGATCTATATTAGCCTGGAAGTTTTCAACTGCCTTGGCGGTCCTGAGGTTGAAATTTGGCAAAGATACGTAGAGTTCCAGGCATTGATTGACAGCAACTGTACAGACAGCCTCCAATGGCCTTCATCATCCAAACTGCCTGGTTTTAAACTCTCCTTCCTTTAGGAGAAATTATAAGAGTTGGAGACATAAAAGCTGCACCAGGTCTTGTAACTAAGGACAAGAAATCAGCCTATAGAAAAACCTGACCTAAGTCCTCATAAGACAGGGATGAAACTTAAACTGAATATTCGTTTGATGCTAGAAAAAGCTCTGAAACCACAGAAAATCTATTTTGACAACTGTAGGAGTTAAACTCTAATTTCAGATGCGTGGCTGTCAAAGAAAAAAACGCTGTTTCTATGCCTACAGAGATTAGAATCTGGCAGATGATCTAAAAACCCAGCTAAATATTCTTTTTATAGAGTCACCTCCTAGTCCCCTTATTCGTATAAGGAGTCTTGCAGCATTCAAGAACAATAAGGGGGATTTGGCTCATCTTGCTTTTGTGTTCAATAACATGCTGTAAGATGAAATCGATACAGACAAGCGCATATTAAGCTGAAGGTCACTGCTATGGCAGGGAACTCCTCGCTCTACAACAGCTCCTGTTTGTTCATCTCTGCTCTCCAGAGGGGCTGCTTCTGCCACCATTGGTGATTTTTGAATGTCATTTGCCACGTCTGTCTTGAGGTTCAGCAACCAGAAACGGAGCAGCCCACTAGGATGGAAGCTGCCCTTTGCAAGGAAGAGTTTTGCACCTCAAACACCAACATGGCCATTTCCTTGCGCCCTGTAACAGCACTTTGATGAACGAGTTTGCCATCATCAGACTCTGGTTACAGGTCAAAAACCCCTTTCCATGATACACAGATGTGTCTTTGAACAGAGGAAGGATTATTTCTCATGGTTAAATAGGCTGTAACCACAGCACACTGCCTAAATGAAACTGGGGGCTGAAAATATATTTATTTCCAAACATATTGGACACCTAAGTTTTTACTCCAGAAAACTTCAGCCTGTAGTTTGGAAATCTCAGAAAGATTAATTCATTTCCAGAAGTGCTAGGCGTTTCCAGGCTTAACTGAAGCTCGGCTAATTATTCTTCTAAAGAACTATAAGCTAATGAACCCAATAATGAAAATGCTTCATTATGACTAACCCAATTTTTTTTTTTAAATTATGTTTTTGTGACTTTTTTTACTGAGCACCCAAAAAATGAGGCATAAAATTTATCATGTTGAAGGCTGTGCACTTGCTTTTCAGTCTACTTAGAGCTGATAAAGAATTCAACAAGGTTTAAATAAGAATAAATATAATTCTGAATACTAATGGTGAAAGAAAAAGATTTCTCTCCTATATACAACCCAAGCTGAGTGAAACGCATGTCAAAGTACAGATGCCTGCAATATAATTCACAATGCATAGAGGTGATTTTAAAAAGTGAATTACACTAAAGAAGGTGTCATCCTCCACTGTCAGCATTAAAATATGGAACCAGCAGTAATGTGCCTTAATACAAATACCATCTAATTCCACTGTCTGCACAAAGACAGTGTAATGTTGTTGGTATCTCTGTTCTACATTTTCAGGTAGCAATTCATTGGGCCACTTCTGAAGTAACTCTATTCTATAATTCCTTTGCCTGTATTTTTTGTATGAGAAGACAAGAAGAATTTTAAATTTTATGTATTTTTTTAATTATACCATCTGATACACATTTCAAAACACAGTGTGGGTTATGAAACCTTCCAATTCTAGAATGTAAAAGAGACTAACCTAAAATACTCCTACCCTTTCCAAATAAAATCAGTCACTTGTGGAAGCTGAAACTGGCAAGCTGTACTATACAAACATATTTAGTTATTTTACACTTTCTTTTCTCAGGTACTTGCTGACATTGGGACTTTTTTTTAACTGACACTATAGCAATAACTAAGTTTAAACTCATTTTAGATACAGGATTCCAGCATCTCATTGCTTCTGACACTACATGGCATTCTTCATAAAAATAATTAAGTTGGCCAAGGAACCAGTCAGCCAAGACTTTGACATAATGCAGCTACATGAAGCTGTTCCTCATGCTAGAGCCTTCCCCTAAGAGCACCCCGCTGTAGGAAGGCATCACATGTTAATTCAGAACAACCTCGGGGGATCTGAAGTGTGTCAGTGTTTCCGTGCTGATCCACACACAGGAGAGCCATTCTTACTCTCCCCGTAGCAGTTGTGTGGTACACACACACCATCTTCCCCAAAACAACACAGCAAGGGTGGGAACTGGTGGGACTTATTTAGGGACACAGATGACACTACTGAAAACAAATGTTTACTTTGCAAAGTGTTACGGAATAAGTTTGCTTCGCTTCAGAGAGCTCAAAAATTACACCCTACCCGATCCTTGTGCTGCTTTCTCCTCAATTTCTACATCAATTTAAAGTTTTTCTCATGAGTTGTTTTGGAAAAATTCTAGAAAGCCTCTCAGAAATCTTATCTTTTTAAATGACTTGTCTATCCCATGTGCATTTCTTTGACTTTGGCTGCTGCTTTCTCCAAAAACACTCTTGTCTCTCCAGAACAATACCCCTTCAAGGTGCACCAGGAAGCAGCTACTAGATTCCACTCACATGGATATTTCCAATGATAGAGCAAAGTCAACAAACCAAACAGTCACAAACAGTTTCCTGAAAACGTAACCAGTCAGAACAAACCCATACTTTATTCTCTCTTCCATTTCTTATCCATAGCTGTTGATTCAACACTTGCTCAGCACTCACTGCATTTATTCCACCATGTGTCAGCAACTCTGCACCTGCCACGTGTCTGAGTAAGGCACAAGGAGTGAGAGAAAGCACTGAGAGCCCCGTCCCTCCTCCCATTCCTGCTGCTGCTATCTTGCCTCATCTCAGGTTTGTGCAAAATATTGCCTCCAGCTTCTCTGCAGCACACAGCCAGCATCTTCACATTTCAGTTCCTTTTTATTCTTACTTTTTTCCTCCCTCTCTTTCTCTCCTTTCAAGCAGCTGTGTTTCTGGAGTTTCCCTGGGGAAAACCTTAAACTTGAAAGGGCTTCTTAATAACCTTGCTCAGCCCCGCACACAGGAAATTAAGCCATTCTGCACATTCAGCATTTACCACTGTGTTCTGCAATCCAAAGTTCTCGTACACACATACAGTTTGCAGCCATTTGGGGATTGACTCCATCACCTTAGAGAAGTGCAGGTGAATTTTCATTTCTCCATGTGAACTCTTTGTCTAAAGATGTGGGTAATAGCTCATATATCGAATACAAAAGGCTCTAAACACAGCAGAACCTCTTTGCATGGTTGCCAAAGAGATCTGTCAGACAAACAAAAATCATACCAAATGAAAACATAATTAAAGGCCTTTGACTCAGATTGTTCTCCACTTGATTAAGTGCAATGAGGGCCTGCTTCTCTTAAAAAAAAAAAATTAAAAAGGCAACTTATTCTTTTCTCTCCTGCCCCCTCTTCTAGTGCACTGTGGTTTAGGGAATTCATTCATTAACCCCTCTTAGTTGTTTTCCCTCCAGTCTAAGGGGCTGATACTTGGGGACACAACCCTCTTTTATTTACATACCAAGACTGAGAAACTGACTGTCTAATTTGGCTCTGTCCCAGGCAGCCGGGCTGCAAAAAGCACAGTCAAATTGCTCAGCTGCTCTGTGAGTTTGGGAAGCTTGGTGCCTGGCACTCGGAACAGAGCCCACAGTAATTCCCAGCCAGGCTGTCCAGAGAGCTTGGGGAAGGCTCGGACCAAATTTCTTCTTGTGTATTCAGAAAATCACGTACCAGTGCTGCTGTGTTTGCTGCCCCGTTTAAGTCCATGTTTCCTTGCATGGGTACAATTGCAATAAGGAACAAAGTTCTTCCAGGCAGTTGACATACAAGAAACACCTACAAATGCTGACATATTCCACATGCAAGATCACAGAAAGAGACATACAAGGTGCATAAAACTTTTGCCTCCCCGATTTCTGCACACTCAAACCCTCACCCAGCACTTCTGCTACTCTAAGTCTCTGCACTCACTGCCACGAGCCATCTTTCCCAGCTCCCCAAATGCCTGCAATTGAAATAGCATCTCTGCCTTGACATTTGTAAGTGCAGCAAGCTGTGCCCCTCTGAAGCCACCCATCCTTCCACTTCTCTGAATGACTGAGTGACCCCTTTAAAGCATGAGCACAGAGAGATGGAGTGCTGTGCCCCCCTGATCCCCCCACACGGAACACACAGAGTGCCCAAGGCTGCCTTCGCTCCACACGCGTTTCAAGCAGGTCTCCGTTAGTTGCAGCAGGCCACTGACAACCCATGACTAAATTATTACCCATTGACAATATCTCCTAAACAGAAACCATACAGTCATTTTAACCCTCTTCCTGCCTCCTCGCCCTCCCTTCAAAGCCACAGCAGCAAGCACTGGGTAAGAAGGCTGAAGCACCACATTACAGCAAGCTCTGTAATTGCAGAGGTGGATTCACTCCAAATGTTTTTCTTGCTTAAGCAGTTGCTCCAGCAGAGAGGCAGAGAAGGCTGGCAAGACCCAGGAAGGAGAACTGGAAATTCTTCGCTCTGCTTGAAGCAGAGATATAGCAAGCACATGGCTCAAAGATGAATTAAGCACTGATGCGTCACAAAAATACTTACAGCTGGTCTGTGACTCCTATATAGTAAGCTCTGTCCATATGATTTTTTTTTCACTTAATTAGTGTGAATCAGATTCTTAAAAAAAACCAGACTCTCAACTCTTAATAACTGCTGTGAAGTAACTGGGTTTTACAACCGTTTCACAAATATACATAAAAAAACTACCGTGGTAATTTTATTTTACTAGCTCCAATGGAATCCAAAAAAACCAGGCTGGGGAATTCCTGAGAACATCCCAATGATTTGCAAGGAAATTTATTACTAGAGTCTTACAGCTCTCCTGAAAAAGTTTAGTATCAATCTGACACAAAGAAACTGCATTGTTCTTTTCTGGCAACCAGCGGAGCACGTGTCAACTTCACCATCCACGAGATGAACACAACTCAAAATCCTTATCTACTCATTGATATCACCAGCCCCTGGCTTCTGATTTAGGGCATCAAAAAAAAGAAGGGAGGCAAATGAAAATTTTACCCTAAAGAAAACAATAATAACATTTTCTATTAGGGAGGCAATCACACCGGTGCACTGCAGTCACAGAACCTGAAGCATGTGGGGCCATAGCTCTGAGAGAAGAGTTTGCTGAAAGGATTGCTTAAGTGATTAGAGGACCACAGATTGTGTTCAACATTCATAGTAGTGAGTTTCAAGAATAATATCCAAATGCACAGCTAAATAAGTTATCACCTGGCAAGGAGCACAGACTGAAAGTACAAACCCAAAGTACCACTTAATGATAAAGCCCATTATCAAACCGCTTTGCTCTCTGTAATGGTCTGGAGCACTCACAAATCCAAGATTCAGAGGGAAAAGGTTCATTTTCACACTCGACAAGCTTCCCCTAGCACTGAACTACCAACATGGTTACTACAAACAGATGCCTGTTTCCCACATAAATACAGCAATCAAAAATTGTTTATGGATTAGGGAAAGAGTTCAGCATTTGTTTTCATTCTGCCCTAAAAAAAACCTGTGAGAGGACTGAGAAAAGCCTGCCATACCTTGTTGCAGAGCCAGAAACAAATAACTTAAGTGCTCTTTTAACATCCTCTGAGACACTGTAAGTGATGAAAGGCCAGTGCCTACAGAACTGCTTCTGACACATAATTAAATGAAATACGAGCACTTCCGTAGAGTCATGGGAATTCCCTTGTTCCCCTAAACACAGCAAATCCCTCTCTTTCAGTCAGTGGATACAGCAACAAAATTTCAAGTGCAAATTTGGTGTCTCCTTGACAATTGGGCATTTTTGCTTCAGTTACTTATTTTTTAAATAAGAACAGTTATCTTGAAATATTATCTAAAGGAAAGCAGAATTAATTAGTTCAGATACCAAGTGCAGGTTCTACATAGTCTTTACCTAAGAAATGCACTGCAAAGGAGTGATTAAAATGTTAAGTTGCCATGGCTACCTTTATATCACAAGGCAAGGAAAACTTGCACTCAAGATAAAGAAAGAAACAAGCCACTATTAATATAATTTTTTTCAGCATTTTCAGAAAGAAAACCTGCTTAAAAAGAAGTGTTATACAATTTGCTTTCTTTTGTTTGCAGGTAAAGTGATGAGTATCTGTACTTGCACTTGTAGTTAATAATTTTCACAAAGCACTGAATTCTTCACGTTTTTTCAGATATTCAAAATGAAAAAAAGCCATGATGGAAAGAACTTCTTGAACACTGCTGCATCTTAAGCTCTACAGTTTTATAATATGGTTTAAAAGATAAGTTTTTTTGAAAATGAGACATTGTGTGGCCGTTTGCTAAACAAGAATCAGGTGCAAAACTATAAAAGCACTTTTTAACAAACCTGAGGTAAACTTATTAGAAGAAAATGGTGATTTGTTGATTGTACGATAAAGTAGAATAATTATGAAATTATTCTACTTTTTCATTGAAGTTTCTTGAATACTATGAACTACTACCAATAAAACCTGTTTCAATATGTGAAAATTGTGGAAACATTGTCAGATGCTAACATTTCAATTCGTGAAAGCCACATACTTGACAGGGATGTGGTTGTGTTTGTGAAGGTGGGATTTTTTTAATGCCTTAAATTAATTCTTTCTACAAAATACAAATCTAGAAACATACTAAAATAACTAGAAGCCTCTTAAAAATTGCAATTTTTGTCTCATAGTATTCCAACTTGGTTGTCTTCGTAAAATATTGATTATATTGATACATTTATGTGACCTAAAATAATTTTTTTAAAACAATTTTAAACTGTTACACTGCAAACATAAATAACCCTAAAGACTCATGCATTCGTCCTGGAAAGAGAGAAAAAGAAACAAAGGCAAACAACATCTCTGCTTTATGCCCAGGCCTCGTGTGGCAGTACAAAAACCCAGCCTGGAGAGTTCAGCAGCAGTAAAGGAGAGAAAGCAATAAAGTTAGAGGGAGCAGGAAGCCAGGCTGGCTCAGTGCTGATGGCTACAGAACCTCTTCCTCATCAGCAAGCAAGCTCTGAAACCTCTGTGATCTGTGAAACTCAGCATGTGAACCATCACTGATGAGATCTGTTAGGGCAATTACAGGAGGAAGAAAGTTTTGACTTTTCAAAGTCTAGACCAGGGCCAGCACGTATGTTTGTTCTCTCTGCTGTGTTTGAAAGCTGGGATCAGAGCAGGCGCTCATATGCCAGTTGTACTGCTTTTGATTATGTGAACCAACTAAAAACCTGTTTGCTAAGGACCTACATGCTTTAAATTTAACATGAAACAAGCCATTATTATTAAAAAACCAGAGTGCACAAAGTCTCATTAAAAGGGCTTTTTCCCCTTTCTCTCAGGCTTTTAAATGACAGCATAATAGCTTCCAAATAAATGAAGAAAACACGTTTACTGGGAGCTACAATTGAAAAGACTGTACATTGTGATTGATGGCAAGTTCTTTCCAAAGCTTCAGCAGAGGGTTATGACATCCATTATTGCAAATCCCATACACTGGTGCAGAAACACAAAAACACTCACTGGATGCTGCACAGGAACAGTCCAGGCAACAGAATCTTAACAAAATAGACTGGATATACACTGTAATTTTAATAAATTTAATGAGAATTTCTCAAACACCAGAAGTGTTTTAATGGTCAGAATCCAGCTAAAAATGACATTTAAAGACTCAATTTCTTTTTCTGAGGTATTAAACATATTATTAGAATTGAAAAGATTTGAGAGAACAGCTGATCTTTCACCTTTGCATCTTTCCATTTACTTTGTGTGCTGTATTGTATGCATGAAACTTTTTTTTCCCTCTTATTTGCTTCTTTATAGTTGAGGCCGAAAGCCAAATGCTGTTAGGTGATTAACATATTCAATAAAAACTTTCTGTCTCTAACTTCTGCCAGGTATATATGCAAGCTGCACATGTAATGAAGTGAACTAAAGTCTGAAGAAATTAAGCCAATGCTTAAAGTTGTGCAGGATTGGAAAAGCAAAGCCTACAGATCAAGTATTCTCTGATGCCTCACAAAGGAACCATCTCCTCCAGCTTCTGAAAAACTCCTGTACAGGTGCTCAAAGTACAACCTCCTTAGACTTCACACAGGTAACACTGTTTGTTGTACATAATATTGCAAAGACAGAATTTTTCTTTTTTTAAATTTTAATATCTTAATTACCCACCCTTTCTCCAACAACATTCATAAAACATGCTGATCTTTCAACAGAGTTTTCCAGACTGGTTGCTTTGCTTTTTATTCTATTGCAGAAATGATACTTCTCTATTTGCTGTACAAATTAAATAAGCACAAGTGTGCCTGTACGCACTTCGTAGGTTACTGAAAGCCACAGGAAAATCTCACAGGTGAATTAAGTTATGGAAATCCACACATGCAAAATATCAGATAAAGAGCTGGTCATCTTGTGTAGCTGCTCCAGGTGCTGGAGTTTAACACTCAAGTTTCTGAAAATAAAAGAAACAATCCCACTCCTATATGTATCTATAAAGGCATAACCATAATTGTTTATGGTGACATAAACAGAATTGAAGTTCTGTGGAAAACTGTAGGCTTTCCAGGACACTGAGAAATCCAAACTGGAAAGCATGATACAAAGAGAAGAATATTTGTGCACCAGCACTTGGCTTCAGCAAAACGTGTACAGGGCTTCAGAGAAGTTTGGATAATCTCCTTGTGAAGAGCTGGAGTTAAGAATTTATGACACCTCTAGTCAAACTTGTAAGTCTTGGACATGAGCCCTCAAAACTCTTGGCTGTTCCATGTAAGTTCTGCTGGTGGAGAAGCAACACCTCCTGAAGTAGAAACGTTAAATGACAGGAGTCCAGTTCCCTGAAAAATCCAGTAGCAAAGTATGAAAAGCTCTTCTGAATTTCAGTTCATTTGAACAGTTCATGCTTACACAAATCCCCCTAAAGATTAGGATAATCACAGTAAAGCCTCTGTGAGGATAGCCAATAGGGATCACAGCAAGTCTGAGCTACCATCAGATAATTCTTTCACCATGAAACATGTAAAAATAAAAACTAAGTTTTCAGCTGAGATGTTTTTAAGAAATTAAGATGCCATGAAAGATGAACAGAGGAAGAGCCTTAACAACATTTAGCGCATTGTGTGAAAATCCATGTACTGAGTCACTGTCAAAGAATTGGGGAGCTATATTTGTGCTGACCCCCACTCTAACTACTTACAACCGTCTCACATGCAGCATTAAAAAGAAAGTTACTAGCCATAAGTGTCCTCCCAAAACAGTGAGCGCTGAAGAAAAGAACGCAGACATCATAAGCTTAATTTCATTTTGAACTGAGACTTTTTGAAGTCCTCAAGTTGCTCTTACCCTAAGCTATATCTCTAGAAACTTTTCTTTTTGGATTTTTTGAAAAGGTGAGGGGGAAAGACAGATGTATCTTTTCGTAAAGCTCTCTGTTCCTCTCTGAAATTCAATTAAAAAAAGGAAAAAAAAGAAAAAGAGGAAAACCACACACCAGCCTCCAAATCCTCCCACTGCAATCCATGAACACTGTGTTTATCTTCTCCCTGAGTCTGTGTTCTCTCCAGCATATGGCACTGCCTCAGTTTGGGTGTGGTGGTAGAGAAGACTAAGCTCAAATCTTATGGCAGCTGGCACAGAATTAGATCCTTTCCTCCCTTCTAGTGCAGGCTGCGGCAGCAGTTTGCTGGAGAAACGCGGCATTTCTTAACCACAGCCTGGTACAAACCCCTTTCAGAGGAGGAATGGCACAAAACAGGCTCCAGCAGCCATGAAGTTTTCCCTCCTCTTCCAGAAGAAGTCGCCTCTGGGGAGAGTCTCTCACTTCCTTTCTCAGTTTGCTGGAAGCTGGACAGCCGTGGCTTTGCATCGTTTTAGTGGATTACTCATCTAACTCAACCCATTCAGAAATATTTCTAATTACTCCCAGGAGAGGTTTCTCATCTAATTATCTCCTCTTTTAATTAAATTTCCATGCTGGAAAACAGGACTACTGGACTCACAATTTTTGCAACATAGTGTTTCCTGAAATCAGTATACAGGAACTAGGATGCTTATAGGATTTAAGATTTATGAAGTTTGGGCCTTGAAGGGGTTTTTGATTCCGAGTACATCACGAAGCCTGCAGCAGCCATGAGTCAGATAAAGGATATAAATCTTTCAACTTAAAGCTGGAGCCTTGGATGGAGGAGCCCCAAGGGCCTCAGCAGCAGCTCTGACTCTGTTTAGAGATCATGCCCACACTAGAGAAGTGCAAAGAGCAATAAATAAATGTGGCCAAGCGACATGGAATCCCCTTTGCCACGTGGGTCTGTCCTTACTGCTTATCTGCTCCAGGAGTCAGGAGGATCCCTCAGATCAACAAGAACATGCCCCAACATCATTTTGAGCTGTCTCACCTTGCACCTGTGGGAAGACCTGTGGCTCTCTGTGTTGAACTGTGAGATAAATTAGAGACAATTTCCTCCCATCTGGTTTCTCTGTTTCTTTGACATCATCAAAACCAAACATTCAGTACTAGAGATCTCTATTCCTTTTAACAATGTAAGCTTCTTGAAGTGCTTACCCTCGCCAGACCTTGATTTTCTCTTTCCTCTTAAGTCAAAGGCTCTTCCACTGTTTTCCCTATGCTTTCTTCCTGCAGAGAAACTGTAGATTGCTCCAGAGGAAAACAGCGCACAGGCAAATGAAGAAACTGAGGAAAGTGATATTATTCACAATTAAACTACAGAGCTTCTCATATTCTCCACAAAGAAAGTAGGCTCTTAGGCATTTGCTGCAAAAGCAGGAACAATAAGGCAAATCTTCTCTGGCAGAAATCACGATGTGATTTCCCAGCTCCTAATAAGATGATCACCTGTCAGTTCAGGAGCTCAGCTGGAATCTTGTGTTTGTAATTCGTACAGCTCACGGGCCCTGTGTCCACAAAGCCCATTAACAACTGAATGGATTGGAAGCAGCAAAAGCAGTTTCAGGGAGTGCCAACAAAATCCTTTTGAAAAAGAGGAAAATATTTATTTTTGCCTTTCAAAAAAACTCATCAAAAACAAGGAGTTTGGGCAGCATTCTGACCATGAGGGGATAAATCAGTTTTCAGCAGCCGTGGACAGGTAATGAGGACCTGCTGTTGACACAGGTGTGGAGGGAAGATTCACTACCCAGGTTTTATTCCTACTGCAGAGGCAGAAAGTGGGTGCTGTTTATTATTATTTGTGACAGTGTTTCATGCAGAACAGCAGGTCCTCATTAAGAAAGCCACATTTACCACAAACATTCACCTCTCATGCAGAGATCAAGTCACAGTTTGAGCTCACTGCACAGAAAAACCTACTTTCCCTTTTTCAGGAGGCAAAAGACAATCAGAAGGAATTAAAACACACATGCTACCACAGGTAAACTTTCTTCTTTCCAAATTACATCTTTTTAATTTCAGTAACACAGAAGATCACTGTGCACCTAGGAAAGCTTGCCTACCTGGATTTCATTCAGGCATTAAATGGAGCAGGAGGGGGCTCAATAAAAGACTAGAAGTTTTAGAAATCCTTGTTCCTTCAAAAGCACAAATATGTGAGTGCCTCTTCAGCCAGTGATTCAAAATTACATAACAAAGTTAATTCTGTAATTAAATACAGACCAAAATTCAGGGCTGTTTATAAGGTGCAGATGCCAGTCACTAAATGAGAGCACATGGGGAAGCCCCTGTGTGATAAAAGTGCACTGGATAGGTCCACTAACCAAATTTTCATAGAATTTCAATATTTAACAGCTAAAAATGTTAGACAACAAGAGGTAGGGTGCAGCCAAGGAGAAGATGCATAGGGTTTGAACTTCTTTTTCTAGGAATTAATGTAGGGGTTTTCAGGAGAAAAGTAATTAACTGAAATCCCTTGAATTTTCTTAGTCATAAACATAAAAGTACTGCAGCTCCATCAAACTGTAGCTGAACCATTAACACTACCTCACATACTCAAGTTAAACGAAAAACAAAAAAAAGAGACAAGGTTAATGGGCATGTCTTGATTGCAGGAGAGGAAAAAAAAAAACAAACAGCAGAAAACCAAACCAACAAGAAAAAAATATTTCTTTTTAGGAGGCAGAGGTTTTAACAAAAATTTTGGATTAATCACATCAAGTTTATTTTTTTTTCTTTTCAGTATCTAGTGACATGGATCTTCTATGAAAACAGTTTAAATCTTTTTGCATCAAAAAGTTCCTGCATAACACAACAATTAAAAGTGCCAACCAAGCACTCACTGTGTACTTAAAGATGAAATCACTTTCAGTTACAAAATGTATTCCAAAATGATGTCTCTGTTTTTAATCAATATTTTCAGTGATCTACATTTTGCAGGAATCACTCCATCAAGTAGGGGTCCTATACAAGCTAAAGTAAAACACTGTTCTTTGCTACATATGCGGGGTAGTCTGTCTCTATTTATTTTTTTAAATGTGGCACAATTTTACTAAAAAGTTTATTTGGCCACAATGCAAATAATGCCATTAGATGAAAGCACAAGAAATAAGAAAACACATTATACTTCTCCTGAATTTGCATGTCTATAATGAAGTTTCTAGAAACAGTGTCTTTGACATGAAGGAAAACCTTTTGTACTGTTGGACATAGCAGCAGCAGCAGAGTGAAAAAGCAATTGATATTCCAGAACTGTGCTTTCTAATAAACAAAATAACATAAGCAAAAATTTTATGGCCACGTCTAACAGTGCCAAATGGTTTGGGCAGGGCATAGATCTGTAATGGTGGAAAGTTACTTCCTCAGAAATACAGTGAAATTTAATATGAAGCTCAGCAAATAATGAAGAAAACCAAATCTCTTAAATAGTAATTAACTCAAATTAACTCAAATTAGTCAAGAGTCGTGCACACAATAGGTGAGGGAGTCCACAGTGGATTAGAGTGAAAGCAATTACCATACAAAGTTGAAACTGAGGAGAAGTTCAGAAAGAGGAAGTATAGTTAGGAAGAAGAAATTTTCCATGTTGAACGTAAGGATTGAAAGCAAAGAGTGAACTCCTAGTAGGTTTGAGAAAATGGCTCAACTGATTAGGGAGAGAAAACAAACTATGGGGAAAGTATAAGGTATTTAAAGTAGTCCAGAAAGTAAGAGACAACTGGAAAGAGAAATCATCACGGATTACAAGAACTTTGCATGAACAAAGCCATAAAAGAGTCTGATTAAAAGTGATGACAGAAAATACCTACAATGGAGAATTTCTCTCATTGGGTAGGAGAAACTCATGAGACTTGTACAGCATTCCACTTGGAGACACAGTCCTGACCATCCCCACTGACCTGGTTTCACGAGAAAGAACAGAGCAATTGGTTTACAAGCAGTTTGTTACAGAAGATCTAAAAAGTGGCACCATCACACAGGATAAGCCAAGCACCAATATAATTAGTATAATTAGATGAAAAGGTATTAAGAGAAAAAAACACAGCTGGAAACCCTCAGAACTACTCAAGAGATTCTGCAGTTCAGAGCTGCAGGGGAAGGAAAGACATCTTGTCACTGGACTGAGAGGAATTTCTCCTATTTCCCTACAAAGCCAGGGAGACCTAAGCAAGATATACTAAAATAGAAAAATTAAATATATCTAAAATATATGAGGATCACAGTAGCTACAAATTTCCAGGAAGAATGCAGAGCTGTGAAGACAAAGCACAGTAACAGGATTTTATTTTGCCCCCATATATAACACTCTGGTGACATAACACGTTTGCTGGACATCCCCAACCTAAAAGAGCCACTTTTTGGAGCAGCTAATGAAAAAACTCACAAGATTAGAAACAATTCTGGGATCAGCTCAAGACTTAAGGTGAAGTTATCCAAGAAAAACTGTGGAAAAGTCACTACTCCACACTCAGATACCAAACCACTCGTATGAGAGGGGAAAAAAGCCAAAAAGAAGCCCAAAAGGAAACCCACAAGAGGTTTAACTTGAAAGGTTAACTTGCTTAACTTGAAAAAGAAGAATGATACAAATATGAAAAAGCTAGTTAAAAATAAATTAAAAAGAATCGGCTAAAATTTTAAAATATTCATATAAATATTTTAAAGCTTCCTTTTTATATAAACTGGCATAGAGAGTCTTTAAAGGCACCACTGTAAAAGTTCAGAGTACATGTATAATACCTTTCAAAAACAATTTTAAATGGGTTTCCAAAAAATATCAGTGTACTTAAATAGCAGAGTAAAAGAGGCTATTAGATATGAAAAGACATCCTTCAAAAAGCAGAAGTTGCACACACCTGAGAAAATTGAAAATAGCAAACTCTGACAAGATTAACATCAAATCAAAATCAGGGGGAGTAAAAAAAAAAAAATAAAATAAAACCACCAGAAGATTTCATGAAGTAACTTGCTAAAGATTAGAAATACCAAGTTTTCAAATACTCATAAGAAGCAGCCAGCCTGTTTGAGCACATGGTATATGAAGAACTTAGAAGGAAGGGCAAATTGAAGGAATCCTACACATCCTCATTTTCCACAGAGACCCTTATTGGTGTTTGGGACTGAAGAGGTTCTCTGCACAGGATGAGTACAAAATACTTCCTCAAAATGACCTGTTTAGGAGCTTTGAGAATAAATGGACAAAATGAATAGAAACACATAATATATACCCAGTGGTTCCAAGGCATCTCAGATATAAAATCTGTGATTATCTAATTGCAGTTTGTAGCCTACAATTTAAATTAGAGTTAACACGAGTAGAACAAAAGATAATAAGCACAGTATTAAGAGCCCAGGGACTCTGACTTCTGGAACGGGAATATTGGCAGAAAGCTGAATGAAACACTGAGATGTTTACCTCATCGGTCAAAGATTTCTGAAAGAATCAACCTCCTGCAGGGAACTTGGGCTCCCAGTGAAAGCAATGACAAAAGGAGCAGTCTACAAACACAGTGCACTGCTGCTCCCCCCGCCCAAAACTTGTGACATAGTCCTTCAGTGAAGATTGTTTTGGAACAGGAAAGGAAGTTGTCTTGGAGATTAATAACTGGCAAAAAGACAGGAAACTACGGCTAAGAAATGCCCTCATGTGTATGCTGTTATCTGCACAGATTTTCAGATAGGCTTTATAAAAGCAAACCCAAAATAAAGTGTTCCTTATTATCAATTTCACTCTGACACTGGTATTTGAAGGCAATCCTAACAGAAGCAACCTACATGCTGACATGGCTTCAGGAAAGCAGCTGTTTACTTCTTAATCTGTCATTAGTTCTCTTCCACAAGACAATAAAAACTCAGCCCAAAAGAACAACAAAGTAAAAACAGCATAAACAATTTCCCTCTGCACTTCTGCTGAATGGAGGAGTCAGATCTGTTTGTTTTTAAGAAGAAATTATGCTAATTTAAACAAGAAAACTCCAGTAAGAAATAAATTGTTGCACATCCTACTCAGAAACATCACATAACAAGGTCATTGTGGCTGAGGCAATTATTTTGGCAAATTGTTGTGGAGGGATAAGAGCTAATAACACAAGTTACAACTAGTGAATTGCACATGTGTATCTCAACGCTCAATGGAGAAAGAAATTTATTTCTGTAAATTAGCAATGGGATAAACAAGGCTGTTTTCTGTACAGACATGGCTGTGCAGGAACCAGCATTGCCAGATGATGACACATTGCTGTTTGAGCAACGGGTTTTCCTTTGCCTTGTTATATGAATTAAACCCAGTATCAACAGCTACAACAGAGCAGCACCTGCAGCTCCTCAGAGGATGAGACTCAAAAAATTTCCTCACCACATAGAGAGGACATAAATCTACTAAGAAAAAAAATCTATTTTTATTCATACATGATTGCGTCAGCTTTGCAAAGGACAACGTTTAATTTCCACGAGCAAATACAGCTGTAGTCTGTGGTACTTTGGATGTAAAGCCAGAAAGTTGGAGATCTGCATGCAAGCCCCTGGAGGGGCCCTGGCCCTGGGTCTGAGAGCCCAAGGTGCCCTGTACATTCCTTGGGACTAAATGATCCCTAGGGTTGTGATTGCTTGTTAGGTTACTTTCACTTGGGGGAGAGAAAGAAATAAACAATTCTAGGAGTTAGGTTGCATTTTGCTGTTGGTTTGCTGGAGTTTTTTGGGGGAGAAACTGAGGATTTTTCAAGCATTAGCAGCAGGAGGACTGGAGAATGAGCAAGTAAATACAGCTTTTCTCCCAGGAGGGAGCCAGCCAGTGGTCAGCTCATTTCTCCAAACCCGCTGAACGCAGCCTGGGAACACAATCCTGGCTAATAGACCAAACAGCTCCATTTCATGAGCCTAAGCTGTAATAAAAAGTTTGAGGCAATGATTGCACCATAACACTGTCCTACAGGTATCCTGAAGCACAGACAGCACGCCAGGCCTGCTCCCAGGAGAGCTGTTTTGCAGGGAGAGAAATGCACGATGTGAGCTCAATCAGCCGGGAAACGGGGCTGGGAAAAAGAAAGGGAGCTGAAAGTGCTTCAGCCACTGCAAGTAACAAAAACCTCATCTGTCTAAAGACTCTGGGAAAGGAATAGCAAGTTTTAAAGCAGAAAAGAGTAAGAAGTAAAATGCTTGATCCACAGCTCAAGGGCACATTGGAAACGGTTCTTTTCTGCCTCATGCAGACATAAAATTGCTGGAAGGATGTTCTCATAAACAAAGTGCTGGAGGCCATGCCATCGTCCACCTACTCCTGTTTCTCTCTACATCTAAGGAAGGCAAGTACATCTCATAAAACAGAAGATGCACACGTTTCAGGAATATCCCAGAGGCAAAAAGAAAGAATAGTGAAACAGTAACAGCTTTCAGAGCTGGTGATACAGCCTCTTCTATTTAGGTTAAAAATCCTCTAGGGCCTGTTCCTACTTCTGATTTCCACGTACTTGCTGGATTTTCCACAGCTTCATTATTCAAAGAAAATAGCTGGATTTTATTGAGGTTGGCCATTGGGGGCAAAATTCAGCAGCAGCAGAAAGTCAGATGAAGGTATTTGCACCTCCTAAGTCCCAGTCTCACTCTCTGAGGCACCACTTAGGTACCTATTAAACCCTCTGAGCTCAAACAGGATTTAAATGAGGGAACAGAGACCTAATCTCTTTCCCTCCCATTCTTTTATGCCCTGCAAAGTGTTTTACATTACAATTTATTCATGTTAACGTTTGTCTAGCTAATCATTGCAAACACTTTCACACTTTGTTTTGAAAAGGTCTAAATGTAGCTCACCAGGGTTTTAAACAAATCTTGATGTTTCTATTGCCATATATCAGCAGAACAAAGGGAATGAAAGGAAAGGAGGAAAAATAACAGGATAACCTCAGAAAAGACCTCAATCAAGATTTATGAGTAAGGTGGAAAACTGATAGAAAGGCTAAATATCTCTACAGAAAACAACTCTTTTGTCCTACCACTGATATGATTAGGCAGCTTAATAGTAGTGCCTGCAAATACCTCCTCTGCACTGAAATAAATACTGAGATGTGCTCCTCATTTATGCCGACACAGAACTTATACAATAATTTTAAAAAGGTCAGTTTCATCCATTAATTTATTCATACAATTGTCCGAGATTTAGCTGACAAGAGAAGCCGAGTAGACCCTGATGCTTTTTTAATATCCATATGAAATGGCACTCAGACAGATTTAGTGCTTGATTTAAAGCAAACTGATGGCTAAGTTACACATTTAGATAGAGATACTGGGGTAAGGCCAAGCCACTATCATTAACATCCCAAGGAGGAAGGCTGATAATTACTAATGCTTTAAAAGCACCAGCAGTCTTACTGATTGCATGGATTTTCTCAGACTTTTGTTCAGCCAGTTCCTCAAGTAAAAAATAGCATTCAAAGACTTTTAGCTCATACAATGTAAGCCTCACTCATTAGTAATCCTTGGAGCTTGACTTCATTTGAGCCTGTTCTGGGTCTGGATAGCAATTAGTATTGCCCTCCAGGTAAGGGAGTGTAGATTTATCCCCCAGAGGTGGTTTAACTTCCTCAACCTACTTTAAAATTAGATTTACTCGGTTACAAATCGTAAGTGTTAAATGAGTAAAACTATTAAACTAGGAATACTGCTGGGCTAAAGCATTTAATGGTTTACCACAGTATTACCATTTTTATGGTCTATTAAAACAATTGTAAGAATATCAGCAGTATGAAGAATCAAGTAATTTATATACAAGTTCGATAAAGTACCGTATGTTTGAGCACAAAGTGAACTCGTTTTCTTACACTTCAAGAAAATTAGAGGAAAGGATATTTTAAAAGAAAAGATTCCCTTAAAGTTGGAGTACATTTTGAAACTAAATTTCTAAAACTATGTATACTATATACTTTATTGTCAAGATTTTGTTTGTTTTATGCAGTTTGTTCCACCCAAATGCAGATGGTCTAAAACCAATACCACAAAACGAATCAGTGCAAATAAGATATTAAAAATATGACTCAAATCTCATTTCTGTGCTGCTCATCTCTCCTCTTTTCCTCCCCTAGTTCATGTCGGGACCAAAGTCATCAATATATCAAATTGCCCTACAGCATTCTGAGTCTTTGCATGACTGAAACCTGGAAATAACAAAATGCTTGGTACAGTGGCTTCCAAGAAATGTAGAGTCCAAGAAATCAATACAGCAAGCTACTACCAAAACTTTCTGTAAGTGAATTCAAGATATGTTTTATTTAGTTTGTTTATCACTTGTTCTCTAGACTAAGCATTCAGCAAAACCACTGGTTTGTCCATTTTCTTGAAAATATCCCCAAGAAACAAAAAACCTTGTAACAAGAAATCGTCAAACAAATTCCTTCTTTACTGATCTTGCAACAGAGTTTTGCAACTCCAAAGAGAAGTGCTTGGTTTGCTCTCTAAAAACTCAAAGCTTACAGAGCTGTTCAGGAGGACAAAAATGATGTTAATGTGAATAGTAACACCAATGCCTAACAAAGGAGATAACTGCATATAAACCCACCTCTTTTTCTTAATGATCTTCTCTGAAACAAATATGAAAGTCTTTGCTTACACACAGAAACGCAAGCCAGAAAAATCTGATTTCTACAAAGTAACAACACGACCCAAGGAGCTCTGGAAGGTCACACTCTGCCCAGATATGCAGGCAGGTACACATGGAAATACTGAGGCACAAACTACCATCAGATATGATTTTTTTTTTTTTTTTAAAACAAAGAGCACAGGGGTGAAGATCTCCATGACATCAAAGAACTTCCTAATAGAAACCATCAGCTACCTGGATCACTGCTGACAACAAAATCTCTAGGAACAGAACAGAGGCTTTGACCTGTGGTCAGACATTATCACTTATATAGAAAGAAAAAAAACAAAGTTCCGATGATTTAAAGGTAATTCTATAGCTCTTAAAAATACTTTCTATTTTCCTATTTTTAATTGGGTGCATTAAATATCTTGATAATACTCTCAAAGACCCATTACACCACACACAGCACTCCTGTCTGATGTGGCTGCCCTATGCAGTGCTAATCCATGAAGTGGGACGAGCCTCACACACCGATCAGCCAACTCAAGACCTACTCACACCTAGGAGCACACCAAAAACTTGCACAATAGCTGAGTAGTACCTGAGCAACACCAGCTCAGCACAGAGAAAGAACAAGTCCCAGCTGGGAGAAAGGGAACCCGGACTAATACTCTATAAAGGGCTCCCATAGAACTGGACTGCAGGAGCCAGTAGGTCGGCAGAGGTATTCAGTCCAGCTGCTTCCCCAGCATCACTGTCAGTTTAAGAAGTCATCTCACTACGAGAAATTTGGAATCCTTACCTGCAAGATTTTCACTGTATCTTGCAAAGTGAGAGGAACAACAGAGAATGGGTTTTGGCAGATTTAAAGAAAGTATTTGCAGAGACACCAGAGCTTCCAAAAATTTTCTGCCTTACTTTTTGAATGAAGTTTTTATTATCCATTTTCATCATCATCTTACTCAACCAACACTTCTCAATTACATGGCTGGAGTTAAAAAGAAAAAAAAATTAAAAGGTATCTCAAAGTAAGTTATTTACTTTTCAAACTTCAAGCCCTCTGGAGTGTAGAACTCATTTTACTGCAATCTTAAGGAGCAAAATCAGATTGACTAATTCTCACCATGTTCTCAAAGAATAATCACTAGTCAGAACCTGAAAATGATGACAACTTTTGCCAGATTAACACCTTGTGTATTCACCTGCCTTTTTACACTGACTTTTCATCCTCACAGTTCTGCCAAATGACAATGCTCCATCAGTCTGGAGGGACTCCTCCTTTACTTGGCTCTGAAAACACACAGAGCCCAGTACATAAATTTGATTGATGACTACATGAAAACCCATTAGTTCTTACAGACTGTGTAAAAATGTGTGGATTTTCAGACTGTTTGCCTTATACCCCACTGGTCAATATTGGTGGAGGACTTTGAGCACTGGTAAAGAAACATGAGTTTACAGTTTGCTTTTGGCAAATCTAATCACCACTGGTTTCAAAAGCATGGTCTTAACTGGGCCATCTGGTTTCTTCCAATATCACCTGTGGGATATCAGTTTTTCCTATCTCTCCCAAAGGCATGACAAGCATTTATCACAGTGATGTATTTCTGTGAGACTTCCTTGCTGTTCATTTTAAATTTCTTAGAGGATTTATCGGCACTGTAGTTTCTATTTCATTTGTGGCAGGCAAACAAAAACAAAGCCTTGCACTGCAAAAGCAAAAAGTGCCTCTCAGACAGCTGCACCTCAAACAGACATTGCAAAATTCCCAGATTCATAAAACAAACGCCTTTGCATGTCTCAATATTTGTGTATGTGTGGAGCTGACACTTGGAAACTTAAAACATGGCAAATTCATAGCCCATGGATAGGAACTACTCATGTCTGCATATCAACTGACCTTCAAAATCACATGGGTGATACTACTTCAGCACCATCAGCAAGATGAGTTTTCAGACTCTGCTTCATACTTCTCTGCTTTGTGGTTTTAAGACAAGTGTTTGATGTCATTTGAAGATAAGATTTTTGTGGTGTAATACAGATAATAAGAGTTAGGCTGAGCTTCTGTTCTCTCACAAAGGAAATCCTTCAGACACATCCATAACACGGCAGGAAGGACATCTACTGTCCTTATATATTCATATCATAATGTCTTTGCTTCTTTCTCGATGGTTTTTTCCTAGCAAGGCATATCAGATAAGATCAGTATCATCATCAATACCATCACGGGGAAGCTGCTGGCAGCACACCAACTGTTAATTAACCCCAGCACTGTCATACCTGATTACTTTGAAAAGTACTTTAGAGCAGTTGAATTGAAATAAGATAAATAAGGATAAAACATTTAACTAATATTGAAAAGACTGTTATCTCCACTCCAGGCATGAATAGCACTCTTCCTACCAGGGAAGAGTGAATTGATTTAGAGACAGTTCAGCATTTAGACCTCCACTTCACACCAAGCTTAAGCTAAACCTCCTCTCGAGAGCCTGATAAAACCAAAGGTGCGTGTGGAGGGGATAAAACTGTAGTACAGTAA
Organism: Aleadryas rufinucha; assembly: GCA_013397815.1. NCBI lineage: Eukaryota > Metazoa > Chordata > Aves > Passeriformes > Aleadryas > Aleadryas rufinucha. The sequence continues at coordinate 755,942 of VZTH01003998.1, forward strand.
GGCCCAAATACATGGGAGGCTGCACATGACTAAAAGGATTTGTGTTTTTCCTGTAGCAGCACCTACACTGTGCATAGCAGATAAAGAGAAAGGACAGAGCAAATCCCCACTCTGCTCAGGTGAATGGGTAGAAGCAGAATCAGATGGATACAAAATGATGCCTTGGCTTCACCTCAACCTAATTGCATCTTGGTAGCATATGGAAGAACATATGCAGAACTGAGTAATAACTCATCTTTTTCCTCATCGTCTTTTTTAGGATGGTATTTTCCACTGAAATCAGTGGAGCAGAATTAGCACAGAGCAATGCTTCTATGGTACATGTCTTTCACTCCAGTGTTACCTATCATCAGATTCAGATCTTGGCAATCAAGTGACTTTCCTGCCCTGCTAAAAATGCAGAATTACGGAATACAAAACTCATTCTGGATTTTACTAATAAGCAAACGATTTAGATAGTCAAAGCTCAGCATGCAGGTCACCTAAAAGACTGATATTAAAAGATTTTCACTCTCTATAAAAGTATTTGTCATACAAAAAAGAGGATTTAAAAGTATTATTTCCAAAAGCGGGGAGGAAAAAAAAAATTCTTTCACTTTGTGTAAAACAAAAAAGCAAGTTTGAATGTCTCCGAGTGGTAAGCACGCTGAAATCATCAGCACAGCCCAAGCAGTGGTACAAATTCTTAGTTAAGATGATGGAAGTCTAATTCCTAAGAGCCTTTCTCGAAGATAGGACTCATGTGCCCTGGTCCTAAGTGTGCTGGAACCTGGGCAGGAGAATCCAGCAAGAGAACTGACAAGAGTTCACAAAAATTCCTCCATCTCCTCAAATATTCAAATTGTGAGTGACGGTAATTTTTAAGTAGTATTAATCAAAAATATTAGAAATAGCTCTACTCTCCAATCTTTATTTCAGTCACAGGTGTATTTTAATATAGGATGCTCTGAATGTAGATAAGTCATATAAGACACCAACATTCCTTGAATTTCTTTCCACTGCAGGACTTCCTGCCCTTCATTTTCATTGACCAGTCTACTGTTCTTCAACTATGGGGACAGGGAAAATATCGCTGACTGATTGTTTCTATTTTTTCCATATATTGAAAATGTAATAGTCTTGTTATATGGCAGTCAGGTTTTCCTATGCATGACTTTTTTTTTCCATGAATTCTTGTATCCTACATTTTCTTTAGTTATTTTTTTTCTGAGCATGAGGTACAGCATGAAACAGCAGTCAGGTCCAGCAGTGGATCATCATTGTAAAATATACTTTGAAAGACTTCAAATTTTGCTGTCTACCTATTTTATTGTCTAAATAACATCTCTCAGCAGACCATCATTCTTCTTTGGCATTAAAAAATTTCATGCAGTGAAAAAAAGCACAAAGGAAATAGAGATGTCTAAAGCATTCCCTAATCACTGAATCACCTCTAAATTCAAGGAGTGAATTTGCTTAAATAAGAATTGATCAAATATCCCAGAGATCATTAGATCCATTCTAGACAATCCAAATTGTCTGTGACACCAGAGAGCAAAGCGATACCTCCCACGCTTACATTCTTTGCTTGTCCTTCATCTCTGGCTTGCCTGTAATTTCCATCTTCTGAGTAACAAAAACATTGCCTTTCTTTCCATCCTTTTTGCTTAGAAGCATGAGAAGCAGAGAAGAATTATTTCAGAAAAACAAAGTATATGTTTCTGAGACCTCCTCCTGACAGCGATCTCCACTACTACCCCAACATTCTGTGTCAGAAAATGTGCCCTTACTCCTGGCAAGACAGGCAGCCTCACAAAGCAGCATAATGAGACTTTCCAGCTGGACAAGATTTGCTGAGAAAAGGGTTAAGCCAGGAGTGGGAAATAGGTGCAGAGGAGAAGAGTGACTTCAGAAACAGTAACTAACCTGACTATATGAACTACATTTCTCATACCTCTGAGGGCTAAATGGAAAACCAGCTTTAAACAGTTGGCACGCTGGGAATAAGTGAATCCTGACAAAAGTGAAAAGGAAGCCAAATCAGATGGTTTCTCAAATAAAACGTGACAGGGATCCTCTAACAAGCTGGAGAACCCAAGGACCACAAACTTCACAGCAGCATTAGAGGATGAATAAGGCTGGTGCACAACTGAGCATGGAATAACTCCATCAAATGACAAAAACCCTTCACAGGATTTATTTAGGAAACAATGGCTCAGATAAAAGCACCAAAGGAGAAGTAGTATTCAATATCAGTTGTGGTATTAACACAGCTCTTTTAACCACGTTGATCTATCCAAATATAAAGAAAACCAAATATTATGCACAAAAAAACCCCTAGAGTTACAAAAACTACTGATGACCATATATCACAAAGGGCAAAGAGCCCATGTATTCTGTTTTCAATGGAATATTTCAAGTTTCCAATGATGTTTTTCTGTCCTAAACTTGCTTTCTGAACAGCAACACATACAGTAATGTTTAAGGTTTCCATTTTATCAATAGAAGAATCTCATTTTGTAGCAATTACCAAGTGTTCATGATCCCTGCAGGCTCTAGCAAATCTCTGGATCTTTCAAGAGACAAACTGACTTAAGACCTAAAACATATATTGAGGATGGAAAATATTATTTGGACTGAAAGCAGAAGCTGAGTGAATACTACCTGAAATTTATGCTTTTCTCAAAAACAAGGCATGGTAAACATGTGGTGTGCAGTAAGGGAGTTTAAGACATGAGTTTACTCTGAAAAAACACTGAGTAACACCCCCCCCTTTAAGGTCTGACAACAACAACAGCCATGGGCATATTATTCTTAAAATTTGCTTTTAAAGGATTGCCAGACATTAATACAAAAAGTTTCATCACAAGACATGCATCTCCGCATTGCCATCATGGTCACCTTCAGTTTGGGCTTCTTTCACTGAACAGCCTACTTTGAAAGCCAATTAAATTGCTTTCAATTCAGCTGAGAAAAAAAGGGATAGTTCCTTCAAATGGCCTATTTGGAGAAACTTGAGGATTGATCCTTTCTTCCATTGCAGCAGCTTTCCATCAATGCAGCTCTGATAGTGTCAATGTAGCTACACTGGCAAAACACCGGTTTAACTGAGGAGAGAATCAAACCCTTTACTTGTAACAATTTCTGTCAAGAGACCCGACTAAGTCACTTTAATTGAGTTCCTCTCGCTTTCATTGTGCAGAAACAAAGGAGGAATAAAAAGAGATCAAAGAGCCCTTATTTGGAACTAACATAATTGTGTCCCTTGGAGAGCAGGCGAGCCCAAGATTACTGAAAGGAGATAGACTCTGAATATAGAAACCTGACAACAATGACATTAGAATGTTTAAAGGGGAAAGAAAAGGCATATACAGGGAGATTTATTGTAACTTTTCATCATTTTGCAATCGAAGTAGTGTGTGTTCTAGCGTCTCTTTCACTGTTATATATATCAGCTAAGTTTCTCTTACAATTCAGCTTGTGAGAACAGGTTTCATCTATTTATTACTTTAAATGACTTGTCTAACAGACTGTGGTAGTCTGGAAAATATTCATTTTCTAATGATTTTTTTAAGAACTGTTTTCTAGCCTTGTAAATTCTGTATTAAATGGGTGAATCACACTTTCCAGACCTGAAGAGATGGTGTGCAAGGGTAAGCTGTCATAAAGTGTCAGTGGTCAAAAGAAAAAAAAAAAAAAA